>JAWPHD010009279.1:0-105528 GCA_037043455.1 Cyrtodaria siliqua
GTTCAGGAGAACTAGTCCAGACAAAGTGAGTATTAAAACCATAACTCTGCCAAAAATCATTCAACAGGAACACGGTGACGATTTTTACAACTAGACCTGGAACTGATCATCCCTAAAAAGTTACGTTTAAATCAGGCCATGGGTTCAGGAGAACTAGTCGGGGACAACGTTTGTGTATTAAAACCTTAGCATTAACTCCCGCCAAATTCATTTAACCGGAACACGGTGACGATATGCACAACTAGGCTTGGTACTAATCATCCCTGAAAATTTTCACTGAAATCCGGCCAAATGAAGGCCCTTTCATCTTAATGAGGCCAAAATATAGCATATTTCAGAAAATCAAGGATAATTCCGGTGTAAAAGGTACTAGATCGGATGAAAAATGAAGGCCCTATCGTCTTAACGATGCAAAATATAGCATCTTTTAACGAAATCAAGGGCCACAACTCCATTGTTACTGGTTTGATATGGCTGGTTTATGAACTTGTCTGAGCATTCATTGATAGTAAATATCTGGTAAAGTTTGGTAAAGATCAGATGAAAAATGAGAAGGCCCTATCGTCTTAACGAGGCAAAATATAGCATTTTTAAATAAATCAAAGGCCATAACTCCGCTGTTACTGGTCCGATCTGGCTAGTTTTCCAACTTATCCAAGCTTTCATTGATATTATCAATCTGGTAAAGTTCGGATTAAAAAAAAAAAGAAGAACCAGGCAGAATATAGCATTTTTTTTAAGTAATTCAAGGGCCATAACTCTCTGCCGTTACTGGTCCATTCTGACTGGTTTTTTAACTTATCCAAGCTATCATTGACATTAACAATCTGGTAAAGTTTGGTAAAGATCGGATGAAAAATGACCCTATCGTCTTAACGATGCAAAATATATTGCATTTTTAACTAAATCAAGGGCCATAACTCCGCTGTTACTGGTCAAAGATCAGCAGAGGTGTCCGTCGTCCGTTCGTAACTTTTTTTGTAGCGACTATACTCGTCTGAAACTACTGAATGGATTTTCATGAAACTTTACAGAAATGTTGCCCATGATGTCTAGTATCCTAGCTAAAATTCACGGTGATGTGAAATTCAAGATGGCCACCAAAGCTAAAAATAGAATTTTAAAAAACAAGATTGTAGCGACTACTTCTTGAAAACTATAATGTGATATTGATATGGGACTTTTTCTAAAATGATCAGCATGGCATGATGTTGATCCTTGTCGAAAATCATTTTGATTCGACTTTAAACATGGCCATCTTTGTTTACATAGTTCTATTGTAAAAACTTGTAGCGACTACTCCTCTGAAACTACCTACACATTTTCATGAAACTTCACAGGAATGTTGCTCTTGATGTCTGGTTGATCCTAGCAAAATTTCAGGTCGACCGTATTTTCAAGATGGCCGCCACAGCTAAAAATAAACTTGTAAAAGACAAGTTTGTAGAGTTTGTAGTGACTACTTCTTGAAAACTATAAGTGATATTGATATGAGACTTTCTCTAAAATCATCAGCTTGACATGGTGTTGGTCCTTGTCGAAAATGTATTTTGCTTTGATGTTAAACATGGCTGCCAGAGGCCATCTTTGTTTACATAGTTATATAGTTAAAAATTGTAGCGACTACTCCTCTGAAACTACTTCACGGATTTTCATGAAACTTCACAAAAAGGTTGCCCTTGATGTCTAGTTGATCCTAGCAAAAATTCACGTTGATGTGCAATTCAAGATGGCCGCCAAAGCTAAAAATAGATTTTTAAAAAACAAGATTGTAGCGACAACTTCTTGAAAACTATAAGTGATATTGATATGGGACTTTTTCTAAAATGATCAGCATGGCATGATGTTGATCCTTGTCGAAAATCATTTTGATTCGACTTTAAACATTGCCCGGAGGGGCACCTGGGGTCTTCCTCCACCAATGGAAGCTGGAAAAGTCGCCATATGACCTTAGCTGTTGGTGCGACTATAAATTCCAATTCAGTTCAATTCCACTTTAAACATGGGTGTAAGTGGCCATCTTTGTTTACATATTTATATTGTAAAAACTTGTAGCGACTACTCCTCTCAAACTACTTGACACATTTTCATGAAACTTCACAGGAATGTTGCTCTTGATGTCTGGTTGATCCTAGAAAAATTCCAGGTCGACCGTAAATTCAAGATGGCCGCCACGGCTAAAAATAAACTTGTAAAAGAAAAGTTTGTAGAGACTACTTCTTGAAAACTATAAGTGATATTGACATGAGACTTCTTATAAAATAATCAGCTTGACATGGTGTGGTCCTTGTCGAAAATTTATTTTGCTTTGATGTTAAACATGGCTGCCAGCGGCCATCTTTGTTTACATAGTTACTACTCCTCCGAAACTACTTGACGGATTTTCATGAAACTTCACAGGACTTGCTCTTAATGTCCAGTTGATCCTAGCAAAAATTCATGTTGATGTGAAATCCAAGATGGCCACCAAAGCTCATAACTTTGCAAAACACAGTTTTTCCTGATCAATCATAACTTGGCAAAATACTGACCTATGGTCATGAAACTTCATACAGTTTTTCCTGATCACTTATTCAAATGTCATTGATAGTCAATAACTGAACAGCGTAATGTCCCTTTTCATAAAACTTAAACCTGCACCCTAACCTAGCTCATGACATTAACCTGTGGTCATGAAACTGAATTTGACAGCATATCTGATATGTCGCAGTCAACAAGAGCCAGCACAAGCACAGAACCACACAGTAACTCACATTTAGATGTTTTAACCCGAGCTCACACATCCAGACCTCTTCACCAAGACCGAAAACCATCATGACTTCCGATAAACACACAGGTATTCAGCGCGTAATTTGGTCACTTCTACACCCCTCCCCACCCCACTTGTACTACAGTTTGGGTGGGGGTAGAAGTGACCTAATTATGCGCCGAATACCTGTGGATAAACATAAGAACTTAGAATCTTGAAAATAAATTTTCAGTCTCCGGAAGTAAGGCCAATTTCTCGAAGCCATCATTGAAAATACTGATCCTGATATCATCATTGGTACTGAGACATGGCTAGAAAGCGACATAAAGTCCTCAGAAATTCCAACTTGGCTACGATATTCAGCGCAGAGACAGACCTGACCTAATGACCCACACGGCGGTGTTATTATTGCAGCAAAGAAGCACCTACAACTTGGAGAGACGAAAGCTAGCCCCAACATAGAGTTCTTAAGCTCAACTGCTAAAGCGAAAAGAAAAAAATTACTGTAGCGACCTATTACAGACCACCAGACAAGACCTACATAGAAACAGTAAAAGAAGAATTTTCATAATTAATAGCCAGCTACAAGACAAATATTCTGGTAATTGGGGAAGATTTTAACCTTCCTGAAATCAACTGGCAAGATCTAACCATTTCTAGATCCCAATACAACAACCGAGTGAATAAGGCCTTCCTTGACACAGTTGCAGACAACAGCCTATAACAGATAGGTGAACTTCCCGACAGGTAAAACAAATATACATGTATATATACTTTGATACTTTCCTCACCTCCCATCCAAGCTTCAAGCTGAGATGTAAACCCATGCCATCCATAGATAACAGTGACCATGATATGTTCTTGTTTGATTCAACTATTATCAGCCAGAAACCTAAACCAATACGTAGACAGATATTCCGAAGGAAGGAAGCAGATATCAATGACATAAAAAAAAGACCTCACTAACCTCTCTGACATAATCCAGGAACACGACGATATCAACACAACATGGAACAATGTCCCGCCATACTAACACTTGGATGAACACGGAGATCAAAAGAGCAATCGGAAGAAAACAGAGAGCTGACCAAAACGTCAAGAAGAACAAAACTGAAAAACGACATCGACCGGTATTAACAACGTACTACAAGGAGCGTAAGGAAATCAAATAAGAGTTACTTGAAAACAAAAGAGAGCAACTGTCTTATATAAAGAGAAAAAGCCAAGAATATCCAGGCGTAGCACCACTAAAAATCAGTGACGGATTTCTCTTAGGCGAAACTAGATCCAAAGACAGTATCCTCAACTAACAGTTTGTCTGCTTTTACTAATGAGAATACCTCCCAACACTCCAGATAAAGGCGCAAGTTATATACAACCCTTGCAGGACATCACAGTATACTGGAAAGTTGTCCACAAGCTCTTGGCCAACTTGAAAACACTCAAAGCAACAAGCCCTGACTCGATTCCATCATTCATACTGAAAGCAGCAGCAGCAGAATTGGCGCCAACATTAGCTTAACTTTTCCAAATTTCGATAAACCTTGGAGAAGTCTCACAAAACTGGAGAGACGCTTTAGTGGTACCTATCTTCAAGAAGGGGGACAAGCACCAAGCAACCAACTACAGGCACATATCACTAACCTCTGTCACGTGCAAGCTGCTGGAACACATTGTACACAGCAGTATAATGCGGTATTTCGACAAATACAACATAATTTGAGACAACCTGCACGGATTCCGGAAAAAGATCCTCATGGCGAATAACGGCTTCTGACCACCATCTAAAACATTGCTTCCAAAGTGGCGAAGCGCAAACAGGTTAATGTTTGTATTAATATGTGTCTTCATATTAATGAATTATAATAATGTAATTCCTACGATTGGAATGTACTAAATAAAAGAACGACTCTGTGTTCTAACAACGATGTTTATTCATTGAGTGACTGTATGAAACTGTGCCTGCTATTAAAGAGGCAATGTAAAGTTAAGCATGTAGAGTATGTGATCAAGGGCAATAACAGTGTATAGTAAAATGTAGTATTTATAGATAGTAGTTATACATCTTGAAACATCTTCCCTCTGCAAAATTTAAAATAATGTTTTTATTTTAAACACTTTAAAAGTCATTATAACTATAAGAATTAATTTGCAATATTAATTAAATTCCATTCAATAAATGTACTGTAAATTCACACAAGGTACAATCAATCTGGTATGATAAAATAGTTCTCATTAATTCTCAATTAACTTGAGTTCAAATAGTTTCCTGTGAGCTAATGTACTGTGTCCAAATCAATTTGTTTCGTCAATTCCATCCTTTCAAATTAGCTGTCAGTTTAAAGGATAAATTGTTCACAAATCTTATACAGCACATGTTGATGTGTTGAAGTTAATTTTGAACGGCAGAAAAATTCCGACATTGATCAATTTGACATTTGATAAGTTCATGTAAACATTGCAAAGTCTAGCTGTCTATGTTTTTGTTTTCAATATCCAAATTGCTGATGTATTTTGGATTCGGTTTAATTTGACGGCCAGACCTAGTCGTATATATGTCTGATTTTGCTGTATTTTGATTGGCATTTTCCTGAGTAGAGAGAGAGATCTGTGGTGAGGTTTCCAGTGGGGATTTGTCTAACAGGGGATTTTGGATGGGGTATTTGGTATTTGGGTTTCATTTATTGCTGACGGTAGCAAAACCTCGTTCTCTGTGAAATCGGGTTCTGGGGAAAATATGTGTTCATTTGTCTTCATAAGATGACGTCTGTTTCTAATATACTGGGCACCATCTGGTGTACGGATTTGGTATGATCTGGGGGCTTTCTGATCCGTAACTATACAAGGTTTCCATGTTCCTTGTTTATACCTAATAGTTTCTCCTATTTTCAAGGGCTTTAGGGGAGCGGCAGTTTTGTCATAATTTTCCTTCTGTTTACTTTGCTTCGAAGCAAGGGCGGATCTTACGTTTTGGGGAGTTTCAGCTTTTGGGCACAATTTTTCTACATTCATAGGTAGAAATGATCGAATATTTCTGCCCATTAGCAGCTGTGAGGGGGAGTAACCTATGTTTAGGGGAGTCGCGCGGTACTCTAATATTGCAATTAGAGGATCGGTTCCGGCTTGCTTTGACTTTTTAAGAATGCGTTTCACGATTCCTACATACTTTTCGGCCATACCATTTGAATTACTCATGTACGGTGAAATAGTGACATGATTAATGTCCCATTCTTTTGTGAAGTTTTGAAACTCGGAACTTGTATAGTATGATGCATTATCAGAGACAAGTTTCATTGGAATCCCGTGTCGCGAAAACCAATTTCTCATTTTCTTTATAACCGAACTAGTTTTCGTGCTTGACAGTTTCTCAACTTCGAAATAGTGCGAGTAATAGTCAACGATTAACAGGTAATCGTCACCATCAAGAGTGAATACGTCAGTGGCAACGTTTTGCCAGGGGTACTCTGGTACTTCATGTGAGATCAGAGGTTCTTAGGGATTCGAACATCGGTGTTCGAGACAAATTTCGCATTGTTGTACTACTCTTTCGATATCTGACGTGATTCCGGGCCAGAACATTGTCAAACGTGCTCTATTTGTCACCTTATCTATACCGAAGTGACCAGAATGTAAAATATCTAGCATATTTGACCTTAGAGCTTTCGGAATGATTAATCGCTGACCTTTGACGATAATATCGTCAATAACCGATAATTCATCGCGATAATTCCAGTGGTGACTTAACTGTTCAGGGCATTGTTGACGTTTTTCGGGCCATCCATTTTGAATGACGTCTTTGAGCATTTGTAACTCGGGGTCTTGCTTTGTGTGTGACCTTATTTCTTGCATTTTTCTATCACTGACAGGTATTTCTTTCATTACGAAATTGACGTGATGGTTGGTAGCCTCAGATAGTTCTGGGTACGTGTCTGGCAAGAAATGTCTTGACAGAGTATCGGCTAGCGGTATTTCTGTACCGGGCTTGTGTTCAAGAACTATGTCATAGCCTTGAAGTTGTAAAAACATTCGCTGTAATCTCGCGGGTGCACTGTGCATTGGCTTTTTCATAACTGCCAGCAGCGGTAGGTGGTCAGTTTGAACCAAAACACGGCGTCCGTAAATGTATTGGTGAAAACGTTTACACCCGAATACGATTGCGAAAAGCTCTTTTTCTATTTGCGCGTAATTTACTTCAGTAGGGGTCAATGACTTACTAGCGTAGGCGATTGCTCTATTTTCTTGCAATAGACCTACACCTAACACATATTTCGAGCTGTCACATTGCATGATTAATGGTTTGTCGGGGTCGTAAAAGGCAAGTACTGGACCAGGACATTGTGTCAACAGGTCTTTGACTTTCTGGAATGCCTCCTTCTGAGGTTCCTCCCAGTGAAATAATACTTCTTTGTTAAATAACTGGCGTAGCGGGCTAGTTATTTCAGATAAGTTCGGCACGAAACGCGCGAGATATACAACCATGCCTAATATGCGTTGTAACTCTGCCCTATCTTTCGGCGGTTTCATGTCTCTGATCGCAGATACCTTTTTAGGGTCAGGCTATAACCCATCCGACGAGAGAATATGTCCGAAATAACTTAATTCCGACATACCGACTTCGAGCTTATCGCGGTTTAAACGGATGCCCTGCTGTTGGCATCGTTCTAACACGTTCCTAAGGTTCTGGTCGTGTTCTTGAACCGTACGTCCGAACACACATATGTCATCACATATGACCACGCAGCCTTCAAGACCGTCCAGGCATTCATCCATTTTGCGCTGAAACTCGTCTTGGCTTGAAACAAGACCGAACGGGAGCCGTTTATACATAAATCGACCTATCGGGGTATTGAACGCGGTAAGAACTGCGGATTCTTCGTCTAATACCATTGACCAGTAACCGTTTTTGCAATCCATTTTCGTCCATACTTTCGCATCTGAAAGCATTGGCAAAAAGTCATCAAGCGTTCTCATTGGGTAATGCGGCCTTGATATAGCCTTATTAAGGTCCTTTGGGTCGAGACAGATTCGGACCTTGTCTTTACCTGACTTGCTTACAACAACCATTGAGTTGACCCATCGGGTAGGCTTTTTTACTTTTTCTATGATCCCGGACTTTTCCATTCGGGTCAATTCATTCTTGACTTTGTCTTGCAAAGACACAGGGACGCGCCTAGTGGGGTGTACAACTGGGGTAATTTCAGGGTTAACCTTAATTGACACCTCACCGTCAAGGCGGCCAATACCAGTAAACAAAGTGGGGAATTCTGAAAGCACAGATTCCTTACTTAGGGGTTTGCTATCTACAGACATAACCACTTGGATAGGGTTAAAATCAATACATGACCTTAGTCCAAGGATAGGACATCTACTTGTGTTGTCATCGACAACATAAAAGACCATGTTGTCTGTCTGAGAGTGTCTCCTACATTGGAGGGTTATTTTTCCTAAAACATTTAGGTTTTCGCCATTGTATGCTGTTAATTTGCATTTAGCCTTTTGGAGAGGGGCCTTGACCTTCAGGCTTTTAAAATGGCTTTCGGGCAAGAAGTTACAGCTTGCGCCGGTATCTAACTTGAAGGGTATTGAAACACGTTGGGGGCCAACCAAAATATTACAAAATACCTGATCACTCCCGATAGCATCCACGTAAAAATCCAAGTCATCACTAGTGTCACTTAAATTTTCTTCGAGTTCACATATTCCTTTTTTGTTTTGTCTGCACATTTTGTGAAAATGATTCCATTTCAAACAGTTATTGCATTGTTTTCCCTTGGCTGGGCACGGCGATGATTTGTTGTGGCTGTATCCACAGTTTGGACATTTCTTGGAAGGCGTCGATGTCGGCGGATGTTGTCTGGCTTCCTGCAGTGACTTCCGGTTGGGCGTCTTCTTGGGTATGGATGGTTTTGATTGTTTAACTTCTCTGTGTTTTCCACGGATGGCTCCAACTTCGTGTGGTGGATTAGAGCCATGATTTATTGTCCTGAGTTGTTTTTGGGCGTACTCATAGCTTTGTGCGATTTGAATCGACTTTTCAAATGTCAATTTATCACCTTCGCTCAGTAGTTTCTCTCTGATTTTCTTTGAGTTTAGTCCAAACACAAGACGATCACGTATCATCTCTTCCTTATTTGGATAGTTGCAGTCTTTTACGTGTATTTTTAGTTTTGTTACATAATCCTCGATGGATAGTTGTTCCTGAACAATATTGTTAAACTGGTACCGCTTGAATACCGAGTTAACCTTTGGTTCCACATACCCGTTGAACTTCTCATATAATTGGCTGATTTTTTTGGCATCATCGGCCGATAAGTCCCATGACTTAAAAACTTCAAGGCCTTTGTGGCCAACCCACAATAGCAAGTACGTGCATTTCTCTGCTTCGTTTTTATCAGTTAATGGACCACTGAATATTAATGAAATATGTTCATGAAACTGCTTCCACTGTTCAATAAGGTTTGATGAGTTCCAATCAATTTTGGGTGTTGGAATTCCCGTTAATTCCATATTTGAAACACTATATTACAGTTTAATTACTTCATAAAACTGTAGAAATGAATGTTATTAATCCGTTATAAATAAATTCTTACTGTGGAATGTTAGATTAACGGAACTTAAATTCACTCTCTGAATTTAAATGTTAAAATTTCAATTAACACAAAATATCCTTTTGATGTTAAATCAAAAAACACTTCTGACACCATGTATTAATATGTGTCTTCATATTAATGAATTATAATAATGTAATTCCTACGATTGGAATGTACTAAATAAAAGAACGACTCTGTGTTCTAACAACGATGTTTATTCATTGAGTGACTGTATGAAACTGTGCCTGCTATTAAAGAGGCAATGTAAAGTTAAGCATGTAGAGTATGTGATCAAGGGCAATAACAGTGTATAGTAAAATGTAGTATTTATAGATAGTAGTTATACATTTTGAAACAATGTTATACTGCTTGATTTCGCCAAGGCCTTCGACAAAGTGACAAAGTCCCACACATAGACTCCTCCACAAACTGGACCACTATGGAGTAAGAGGCAGTACCAATCAATAAATGGATCCATTCCTTCCTTAGTCACAGAACACAACAAGTTATCTTAGATAGTACTAGGTCGGAGACAGCAGATGTTATGTCAGGAGTCCCTCAGGGAACAGTGCTCAGACTTATGTTGTTCATTGCCTTCATCAACGACCTACCAGTCTATCAGATGCTCCCAAACTAAACTATTTGCTGACGACAGCCTTCTTTACAAAGTCATCGAGAACATCACTGACAGACAGCTATTCCAAAGGGGCCTCACCGCCTTAGAAACCTAAGAAGAAACATGGCAGGTTTGTTTTAAACCCAGTAAATGCACAGTACTGAGGATCATACCCAACAAAAAAGAAGGCCATACAGTCCAATTACCAACTGCCTAATTTGCAGTTAATATTAATAGTTTAAAAACCAGCCAGTTCAAACCAGTAATACCGGAGTTATTGCCCTTAAATTAACGAAATTTGCTATATCTTGTCTTGTCAATACTCTAGTGCCTTCATTTTTCATCTGATCTTTAACAAACATTACCAGATTATTAATATCAATGAAAGCTCGGATGAGTTCAAAAACAAGCCAGATCGGACCAGTAACACGGGAGTTATTGCCCGTGAATTAACGAAAACTGCTATATTGCTAAATTTTGTCTTGTCTTGTCAATACTCTAGCGCCTCCATTTTTCATCAGAACTTTACCAAACTTTATGTCTCCCCGTACATCCAATCAATATTGTTATCTTTTTATCCCACAGGGATTGTATGACATTCATTGGTCCAGTTTTTCCTTATACACGTGTGTTTCATATACCGTGTTGAAGGTTTTGTGCTCATCGACAATTTGGCCAGTTTTATTAGGGTTTTCCTTAACTTTCCTCGTGATCTAGTATTAGAAGACACTATTGTCGAGTTTTGGACCTCTTTTAACTGTCAGTAAGTTTACAAGTATTTTTTTTTATGGATCGTTGATACTATTTCGTATCTCTAATAACTATTAATTGGCCCTTATTTCGCATTTCACAGAACGGTATTACTTTCTAAATTACATATATGAATCTATTAGTAAAAACACTTAAACTCTTTGGTTACACTCTGCGTCATCAATACAAATTCCACAAAATAACTCTTCATTTCTTAGAACTAAACCATGTTTACGCCTTACACCTTTAAATCTTCATCCGGCAACCTCGTTTCATGTTCCTTCTAATAATATTACCAGGCTTTTTAATAATGGCTCAAAAGTTTCAGTTACTCCTCTAGGATCACCTGTTTTGAGGAAATGCCATAAAAAGTCTCCTTTCAGAAATCGTTTAGTTCATTCAAGACGCAGGGTGTTTCCCTCTATTAATAAGCGCAATGCTAAGAGGTGCAGTTGTTGCAATTATTTATCTTGCAAGTCCACCATTAAATTAGCTGTTAATGGTAGAATGTTTAATGTATGTTTAGCTTCAAATGTTGATTGGCGTACATCTCACGTCATTTATGTTTTGACTTGAAATGCACCACGTTGCGGTATACAATATGTTGGACAAACAGGTCGATCTTTAAAAGAGTACGAGAATGGACCTTTGGAGACGGCCGAACACGACAAGTACAAAATATTGCAGTCTCGGTTGATTGAGACTCAGTTCATGAACGGTAGTGAAATATGCTAGCTACCGCTCACGCCCTCTAGCCCCGGGTTGAGCAGAACTCAATATTCATAAAATCAATAGTACATTTAAAAGTTTGATCTCGTGAACGTAAATATAATGCAGGTAATCCTAAAAAGTAGAAAAAATACTTATACCAAACTTTCGTCAATCAGGTCAAACTTTTAGCAACGTTACTGTTCAATCGGTTGAATATATAATGTATTATAATGATGCTACTAAAAGCTACTAAAAGCTTTAAAATAAAAACTAGACATACAGCAGAACTTAAGTGGATGAAAAACTTACATGAAAAACTTACAGACACCATATCCACTCGGCCTTAATGACAATAGTTTATCAACAAGGAAATATTTCAAAAGATACTAATATTGACTTTTTTTCTATATTTCCTATTCGAAAGCGTAACTCTAGGTCTCATGGTCGTAGGCGTAATGGTAAAATCAAACGTAAATCGCGTGTAATTATTTCAGACGCTGATTTACATACTATTTTTAAATAGTCTGGAAAGCACTTTCTTCACTTAAGTTGATCGACGAGGAAGCAGACAAAATATTCATTCGTACAGACACTGCTTCCATAATGAAAGCTTCACACAACATGTTCTCCTACCCCATATTGACAAGGAGTCTGATCACGTCAGGCATTTCTAAAAATACTGTATCTTAATAAAGGTATTGATTTCACTGATATGCCTAGTATAATCATGTAGTTGATTCTGTCCCTAAATATTTCAAAAATTCAGAAAGTCCTGTAATTTGTTCTAAGTATAAAAAAACCTATTAGAAATATTATTTTCAACTACAATAAATAGTTTCTGACCTTGATATAGTAAATAACATTCCTAAGAAATTTGAATGTAACACATCAACATTTTGCTATATTCCAGCAGGTCATGTCATCACTGGTAATTTTGATATTGTTTATAAACGTATTCGGCATCTGTTTTCGAAAGGTCCTAAGTATAGATTGATTTAAATGCCTGTCGTGCTCAGATCGCCCAATCCATTGAGGATTTTAGTATAAAATGATGTCGTAGAGAACATGCGGACCCAAACTCTCTTTCTACTTGGAAAAAGTCAATTTTTAAAATTATAGATACACGTATTAACTTTTATAATACTAACACCTCTTTACTTCCTCAGAGACCTAGTTTTTCCTTTCGTAATTTAAAATCGGGAATTCAAGAATTTCATAATAATTATTGTTTGACGCCTACATTACGTCAACGTTTTATCTCTGGAACTCGGTAGCTCTAATTCGTATGCTCCAGTTCATTCTACTGAGGATGATGTTGTTTCCACACATATTTCTCGGTGCACTTCTTTCAAGGCTGGGGTAGACGAAAAACAGAACAAACTGCCAACGATGTACTGGATTCCTAAATTACATAAAAATCCGTGTAAGGCCCGCTTTATTTAAAATTGTAGTGCCTGCACCACCACAAACATCTCCAAACGTTTAACTTCTTGTCTTACTGCCGTTAAAGATCACGTTACACAATATTGTGATAAAACTTATGAAAACTCTGGGATTAATTTGTTTTGGTCTATAAAACATCAGGAGACGTTCTTCATAATATTTGCAATAAACGCCAAGTTTCATTATTAGCACTTATGACTTCTCTACACTATATACAACCTTACCACATCACCTTATCAAAGACAAGAGGCTGAACCTCCACCCCCCCCCCCACCCACCCACCCCCCCCCCCCCCCCCCCCCACCCTTTTGGTACGCAGTATTCAGGGCGTTTTAGGCGGTATTCAGTACGCACGAGCCTGGTACGCAGTACTCGCACAACACACTATTTAGTATTTAGTACTCATAAAATGTATTTTTAAAACCAAATATGTACAAAAAATTCATAAAATGTAAATAAAGGTCTAATTTTGATAATCAGGCCATCATTCATCTAGCAGATCCCGGCTCTTAGGTGTTTTAGGTCTTCATTCAAATTAGAGATATTGCCCTTTGTAATTTTATACTTAGAATTTTTGTCCGGAGCTAAATAGTATTCAGTACTCGGTGTCTAAAATAAGGAGTATTCAGTACTCGGAGGTGAGGGTGGGAGGGGGGGGGAGGGGGAGGGGGGGGGGGGGGGGGGTCAGCCTCTTGTCTTTGATAAGGTGATGTGGTAAGGTTGTATATAGTGTAGAGAAGTCATAAGTGCTAATAATGAAACTTGGCGTTTATTGCAAATATCCCAGAATTGTATATAGTGTAGAGAAGTCATAAGTGCTAATAATAAAACTTGGCGTTTATTGCAAATATCCCAGAGTTAGCACTCATTTTCCTATTAGATAATATTTTCGTCAGGTATGGAACGCCCATTTATAGACAAATTGTTGGTATCCCTATGCGTACGAACTGTGCACAACTTGTCGCAGATTTGTTTTTATATTGCTATGAAAGATATTTCATGGTGAGTCTTTCACCAGATACCCAGGAAGATGTGATTGAGACCTTTAATGACACTCTCGGTATCTGGATGACATATTAAACATTGAAACCCCTTTCTTTTCTACTATGGTTAATAACAAAGCTAATATTTCTGATACTAACGTTTCTTTTCTTGATTTACATCTCTCTATTGAAAATGGTGAATTAATTATATGACAAGAGAGATGATTTTAATTTTGATATTGTTAATTATGAGCAACTTCTTATGGGGTCTATGTGTCTCAACTTATTCGTTTTCTAGAGCTTGTACTCGAGTTGAGGACTTTAATATTCGTAATCTTTGTATAACTAAAAGCTACTCCATCAGAGTTACCGTTACCATAAACTTCGTAAAACATTTGCAAAATTTTATTATCGTAACCCTGATCTTCTTTCCAAATATAAAAGTAATTTAAGAACTATTCTGCGACAAGGACTATCACAACCTGACTTCAAAGGTGACGTGATTTACAAACTTTAAGATCCTTGGTCATGATCACTTTCATACTATCTTTCTTAAACGTGTTAAGAGGTTTATCAAAAGAGGTTATGACCCTATCTTTTTGCAACGCGCTGCATGGTTGGTGGTGGACCTTTACAGTTCGCCACTATGCTTTCCTCTTTGATTGTGCGATGACCGGACAGGCTGTGGACACTATGATGACGTATACCTAAAACCCAAAAGGATGGTGACGTTTGATATTTGTCTGCAGTCTTGGCTTGTCGTGCCCTCAGTGGTTTATTCTCTTGTTGCTCTGGCTTCTGCCAAGTCATTGAGTACCTTCTTTGTGGCTTTCTGGGCTATTGTTTTTTGTATTTATATACACACGAGCATCTTTGTGTTTTACTTATATTGCCTATTAATGCTGCCTTGTTGGTTACAGAATAGTTCATGGCGGGGATTTCTTTATTTACACTGTCCCGTTTCATTGGGTTGACAGTAGGGTAGGTTTGAGGGTTGGTGCACCCTATAACCTGGTTGAAACCCCCAGCGGCCTTTTTTGCCACTGACCGGTCCAAGGCGGTAGCCCTATTGTCAACCCTTTTGTGTTTGTGGTGTCTTATTTGGATTGTTCTTTGTTTCTGTTTGTATTTGTGGTTGACTGTCGTCCTTGAATGCTGCTTTTCCTGTTCGATTTTTATATCTATATTTACCAGATTATTAATATCAATGAAAGCTCAGATCGGAACAGTAACTCCGGAGTTATTGCCCTTGAATTAACGAATATTTCTATACATGTATTTTATCTTGTCAACGCTCTAGCGCCTCAATTTTGTATCCTACCTTTACCAAACTTTGCTAGATTGTTGATATTGATGAAAGCTCGGTCAAGTTCTAAAACCAGCCAGATTGTACCAGTAACACCGAAGTTATGGCCCTTTAATTATTGAAAAGGTATTAATTTTTTTATGTCAACACTCTAGCGCCTCCACTTTTCATCCGACCTTTACCAAACTTTACCAAATTATTAATATCAATGAAAGCTCGGAAGAGTTAGAAAACCTGCCAGATCGGACCAAAAACACCGGAGTTATTGCCC
Source organism: Cyrtodaria siliqua (assembly GCA_037043455.1). NCBI lineage: Eukaryota > Metazoa > Mollusca > Bivalvia > Adapedonta > Hiatellidae > Cyrtodaria > Cyrtodaria siliqua. Next base: position 15,420 of record JAWPHD010009279.1, read on the forward strand.
TTGAATTAACGAAAATTTCTGTATTTTGTCTTGTCAACATTCTAGCGCTTCCATTTTCATATCAAACTTTCCCATATTATTAATATCAATGAAAACACGAACGAGTTCGAAAACCAGCCAGATCGGACCATTAACACCAGAGTTATTGCCCTTGAATTAACGAAAACGGCTATATTCTTCTTGTCAACACTCTAGCGCCTCCATTTTGTCTCCTACCTTTATCAAACTTTGCCAGATTGTTGATATTGATGAAAGCTCGGTCATCGGACCAGTAACAACGAAGTTATGGCCCTTGAATTATTGAAAAATGTGTTAACACTCTAGCACCTTCGTTTTTCATCCAATATTTACCAGACTTTACTAGATTGTTAAGATAAGGCCTTCATTTTGCCGTATTTCAGCAAAGCTTTGCAGGGATGATCAGTACCAAGTCTAGTTGTGCATATTGTCACCTTGTTCCGGTTGAATGGTATTTGGTGGAGTTATGATCCTTTAAAGGTTTTAATACACATACTTTGTATGTACTAGTTCTGCTGAACACCTGGCCAGATTTCAACGAAACTTGTCTAGGATGATCAGTGTCAAGCCTAGTTGCGCATATCATCACCATGTTCCGGTTGAAAGATTTTTGACGGAGTTATGGCCCTTTTCAGGTTTTAATACACAAACATTGTCCGGACTAGTTCTGCTGAACCCCTTGCCGAATTTCAACGACACTTGACAAGGATGATCAGTACCAAGCCTAGTTGTGCATATCATCTGAAAGAATTTTGGCGGAGTTATGGCCCTTTAAATGTTTTACTACACAAACTTTGTCCCGACTTGTTCTCCTGAACCCCTGGCCGGATTTCGGAGAAACGTTGCAGGGATGATCAGTATCAAACCTAGTTGTGCATATCATCACCTTGTTCCAGCTGAAAGAGTTTTGGCGGAGTTATGGCACTTTACGGGTTTTATTACACAAACTTTGCCCGGACTAGTGCTGCTGAACCCTTGCCGAATTTCAACGAAACTTGGCAAGGATGATCAGTATCAAGCCTAGCTGAGCATCTTTTTGTTCCGGTTGATTGATATTTGGCGGAGTTATGGCCCTTTAAAGGTTTTAATACACTAGCATTTTTACAAATTAGTTCTCCTGAACCCCTGGCTTGATTTCATCGAAACTTGGCAAGAATGATCAGTACCAAGCCTAGTTGCGCAAGTCCTTGCCATGTTCCGGTTTAATATTTTTTGACAGAGTTATGGCCCCTTATACACAAACTTTATCCGGACTATTTTTCCCGAACCTCTGCTTGAATTGCAATGAAACTTGGCAGGAATGATCAGTACCAATCCAATTTCGCAGTTTGTTGTCGTGTTCCGTTGAATGATAGTTGGTGGAGTTGACTCAGTTGTGGCTCATTAAAACGTTTTAATGCACGAACTCTGTCCGGACTAGTTCTCCTCAACCATCATTCGGCTTTCAATCAAACTTGGTTGCGTATATCATTGTCTTGTTCCGGTTGAATGAATTTTGGTGGAGTTATGGCCCTTTAAAGGTTTTAATATTATCATAAGCTTTAGATTTCCATGAAACTTGGTAGGGATGACTTTCCCAAGCCTAGTTGCACATGTCTTCGTCTTGTTCCAGTATAATGATTTTTGGTGGATTTATGGCCCTTTCTCATGCAGGGGAGACATCTGTTTTTACTGAAAACAGCCCCTAGTTTTAATTTAGTATGGTTATTTATGGACTTGAAGCACAACAATGTAAAGCGGCCCCTTTATGCAGGCGGTCAAAACCCATTTTATTTACTTGTTGTGCTCCGAGTCCCTAAATAACCATATTAATTAGAACTAGGACCGCTTCTTTAAATTGTTAGCATGGGTCTAGGGTTTATGTTTCTGTTGTGGGTGTTGTTGTTTTGTGTTTTTTTCAATGTTTTAAAGTGCTGATGGGAATTTTATGACGACAACCCTTGATATAAGAGCCGTTTTAGCCAGTAGAGCGTCCACTTATTTTGAACTAGCTGTGCGCCATAATCTATGTCTCGTCACGCAGAGCTAATTACGGTCTATGAAGATCTCAGCTCTTTACTCGGAAGAAGAAGAAGCATAAAAAAAAAGCATAACACCCACCCTTTTTAAACTTGATAGGCTGCATTGGCCTTGGTGAGAAGTCAAACCCTAGTGTGTTTGGGTCAGTGTAGGCCTAAGGTCAAGGTCGATATGACCTCATGTGTATCAGGTGAGCGATTCATGACCATTTTGCTCACTTGTTAGCTCGCCTGAGCAGAAGCCTCCTGAGCAGAAGCCTCCACGTTAGCTTTTGTGACCGCCTTTTTATTTTTCCAAAGTCGTCAGGTAGCTTTTTGTTCGTTAGCTCTCTAACTCGTTCATATCAATTACATTTATTACATTCTAAAAGGGACACATTCCGACTCTTAAATGTGTTTCGCTTGCTAACCAATGGCTGAATTTGCGTTTATGCAATAGGTGTGATAATTTTACAGTTACGATTTTTTTACTACTGATAAATGACAATACTTTTTCATTACTAAAAAACATGGATATACAGGTACTCTGAGCTTATAGATCTATGCAGAAAACGTATCAAAATACAACAGTTGCACCCCTTTGTTCATTCTCCGCCATTTGTCAAGTACCTGACAACGTATTGTTGGTTATGCGTTCTTCGTGAAATTGTTAATGCATTGGTAAGTAAATGTGACAGACTATATTCAGTAATCGGACAATAATCTTCATAAACGAAGAAAAACTAACTCTGTCTCAACTTGGCCCCTATTTGGCTCTTTTTGGTCAACATTTCCCCCACACAAATAGTCCACTCTAACAATGTAAAATAGAAAATAAAGGCAGATTATCATCAGTCACAAAATATTTAGGCTGCAAATTTAGCCTAGAAATGTTACAGACGGTATATATACCCCGGCCCAATAATACCACGCAATATCCAATACAAATAAAAGCGGGGATATTACATATATATATGTACCTCAGTCAGGCTGACCATAAAAAATTCTTGGTTTGCTGTGTCCCTACCTACCCACCAAAAAGAGCCCTACCCAAAAAAATTATAGCAATTCTTTAGCAATTTTGTTTTTTTACTGTTTTTAGTATATATTTTTCTTTAATTTCTTATGTTTTTTTACTGTCTTTGGCAAAAAAAAAATCACCTACCTACCTACCCACTTATAAAATCCCGGGTCAGGAAACAGTAAACAAATATGTTTTTAAGGACGGCCTCATTTAGAAAATATTTTTATATCCTATTCTTTTTCGCTTTATATTTAAAGTATGTCGTATTTTCTCTTTCATCACAGACAATCACATGAATGATGGTAGCACCACTGATCATTATTAATAATGGCTTGTGAATCTAGACTGGCTCTGAATTCCTCTCACCTGAGGAACAAACTCCTGCAACTGAAGACAGAGTCCGTGCTGACTGATGTGGTGATAAAATGTCACGCCCAGTCCGTTCCCTCCCACCGGTGTGTTTTGTCAGCCAGCAGTTTGTTCTTTAAACACGTCTTTACTGGAAGTGATCGGAAACGTGACGACTCAGAACTCAACTTGTCAGGGCTTATAAAGTATTCTGAACATTTAGATGAAGTGGTTGATTTTATGTATTCAGGGTACATAACTCTGAATGTGGACAATTTTGTCAAGGTTGTCAGCCTTGCAAAAGACTTAGCTGTAGAAGATTTGTTTTACATGTGTATGAAATACATAGATGGTAATTTAAATGCAAATAATTACCTGACGTTATATTTGGATTTACGCAAGTTGGTTTTAGGAGATAGTAATCAGCCAGAATGGTGTGGGTGGGGAAACAAAGGGAAGAGCATGATGGACGACAAGGTGAAAACACTTCTGGATATGGTGCAGACAAAATTAGACAGCAAATACATCTTACAGGAAGGATTTTTGAAGGTAAGTTAAAAGAGAGGTGGTATTATTTATTTCTTCGTCTTCTTCGTTTTCTTTTTATGGTGATAATTAACATTGTTCTATTTCTGTTTAATTACATGTAACAACTGTAATGTCTCTATGGAACACTATGCTGAAATGTTGGACGTCATTCAAATGGTATGGATATATTTACATCGCTATTGCATTCGCTACGATGAATCTTATTTGACACGCTGCATTTAATTTTCCAATGAATACCATTACCTTCAGAATACCTCATGATATGCCCTTTAACGGTTTTCATTGGATGATGGGCGGAGCTTAACTTAATAGTCTGGCATGGTGTCAGGGCTAGCACTGGGATGCGCAAATGGCGCCAAATGCGCATAAGAATGAAATATGGCGCAAGAAAAAACAAATTTGCGAAAGTGATATGCGCAAAAGAATATATAGACACCAAATCACTTCTTTCCAAGTGACAATTAAAAAAAAAGATGCGGGAAGGTGTGACCACCCTCACTTCCCGCGCCCACCCCACTTCCACTGCAAAAATGCCACCACTCCTTAAAAACAAATCCTGGGGAAAGCTCTGTTAGTTACTTGAGCTTCCAATTCCTAAATGTTTTGAAATGTTCTAACATGATTACCACTATAGAACAATACATTGTGACTCTAAAAGTTCCATCTGTAACCTCAGTTTGTTTTAGGTAGTAAATACGGTTATAGTTAGTAAATACGGTTATATTTAAGTATCTCCAAATGCTTTGATTTCAGGACAATGCTAACTTGAAATTTCACATAATGAGTTTGTGCCATAAAGAAAATATTTGGCTCCTATGTTTTCAATTTGGCTCTAATTTATTTCATTTGGCGAAAGTAGTTGCGCAAAGAAAAAAATAGCCAGTGCAAGCCCTGGGTGTTGAAGTCCAGTCCAAGCATGACTGCCTAACACTGTGTCACATACATTTCCCTACTCCAAGATGGTAGATCCCAGTCTGGCATGGTGTTGAAGTCCAGTCCAAGCATGACTGCCCAACACTGTGTCACCAACATTTCTCTGCTCCGGGGTCACCAATTAAAGCATTTAATGGACAAGTAATTATATTAATACAAGTAATTATATTAATACAAGTAATTGTCAACTTGAGGATAACATTTTGTATGCATGTTTGTTGTTCCAGGTCCCATGTACAGATATGCTACATCTATTGTCCAATGTTTGTTGTTCCAGGTCCCATGTACAGATATGCTACATCTATTGTCCAATGTTTGTTGTTCCAGGTCCCATGTACAGATATGCTACATATATTGTCCAATGTTTGTTGTTCCAGGTCCCATGTACAGATATGCTACATCTGTTGTCCAATGTTTGTTATTCCAGGTCCCATGTACAGATATGCTACATCTATTTCCAATGTTTGTTATTCCAGGTCCCATGTACAGATATGCTACATCTATTGTCCAATGTTTGTTGTTCCAGGTCCCATGTACAGATATGCTACATCTATTGTCCAATGTTTTTTGTTCCAGGTCCCATGTACAGATATGCTACATCTATTGTCCAATGTTTGTTGTTCCAGGTCCCATGTACAGATATGCTACATCTATTGTCCAATGTTTGTTGTTCCAGGTCCCATGTACAGATATGCTACATCTGTTGTCCAATGTTTGTTGTTCCAGGTCCCATGTACAGATATGCTACATCTATTGTCCAATGTTTGTTGTTCCAGGTCCCATGTACAGATATGCTACATCTGTTGTCCAATGTTTGTTATTCCAGGTCCCATGTACAGATATGCTACACCTATTGTCCAATGTTTGTTATTCCAGGTCCCATGTACAGATATGCTACATCTATTGTCCAATGTTTTTTGTTCCAGGTCCCATGTACAGATATGCTACATCTATTGTCCAATGTTTGTTGTTCCAGGTCCTATGTACAGATATGCTACATCTGTTGTCCAATGTTTGTTGTTCCAGGTCCCATGTACAGATATGCTACATCTATTGTCCAATGTTTGTTGTTCCAGGTCCCATGTACAGATATGCTACATCTGTTGTCCAATGTTTGTTGTTCCAGGTCCCATGTACAGATATGCTACATCTATTGTCCAATGTTTGTTGTTCCAGGTCCCATGTACAGATATGCTACATCTATTGTCCAATGTTTTTTGTTCCAGGTCCCATGTACAGATATGCTACATCTATTGTCCAATGTTTGTTGTTCCAGGTCCCATGTACAGATATGCTACATCTGTTGTCCAATGTTTGTTGTTCCAGGTCCCATGTACAGATATGCTACATCTATTGTCCAATGTTTGTTGTTCCAGGTCCCATGTAGAGATATGCTACATCTATTGTCCAATGTTTGTTATTCCAGGTTCCATGTACAGATATGCTACATCTGTTGTCCAATGTTTGTTGTTCCAGGTCCCATGTACAGATATGCTACATCTATTGTCCAATGTTTGAAGTCCAGTCCAAGCATGACTGCCCAACACTGTGTCACCAACATTTCTCTGCTCCGGGGTCACCAATTAAAGCATTTAACGGATAAGTAATTATATTAATACAAGTAATTATATTAATACAAGTAATTGTCAACTTGAGGATAACATTTTGTATGCATGTTTGTTGTTCCAGGTCCCATGTACAGATATGCTACATCTATTGTCCAATGTTTGTTGTTCCAGGTCCCATGTACAGATATGCTACATCTATTGTCCAATGTTTGTTGTTCCAGGTCCCATGTACAGATATGCTATATATATTGTCCAATGTTTGTTGTTCCAGGTCCCATGTACAGATATGCTACATCTGTTGTCCAATGTTTGTTATTCCAGGTCCCATGTACAGATATGCTACATCTATTGTCCAATGTTTGTTATTCCAGGTCCCATGTACAGATATGCTACATCTATTGTCCAATGTTTGTTGTTCCAGGTCCCATGTACAGATATGCTACATCTATTGTCCAATGTTTGTTGTTCCAGGTCCCATGTACAGATATGCTACATATATTGTCCAATGTTTGTTGTTCCAGGTCCCATGTACAGATATGCTACATCTATTGTCCAATGTTTGTTGTTCCAGGTCCCATGTACAGATATGCTACATCTGTTGTCCAATGTTTGTTATTCCAGGTCCCATCTACAGATATGCTACATCTATTGTCCAATGTTTGTTGTTCCAGGTCCCATGTACAGATATGCTACATCTGTTGTCCAATGTTTGTTATTCCAGGTCCCATGTACAGATATGCTACATCTATTGTCCAATGTTTGTTATTCCAGGTCCCATGTACAGATATGCTACATCTATTGTCCAATGTTTGTTATTCCAGGTCCCATGTACAGATATGCTACATCTATTGTCCAATGTTTGTTGTTCCAGGTCCCATGTACAGATATGCTACATCTATTGTCCAATGTTTGTTGTTCCAGGTCCCATGTACAGATATGCTACATCTATTGTCCAATGTTTGTTGTTCCAGGTCCCATGTACAGATATGCTACATCTGTTGTCCAATGTTTGTTGTTCCAGGTCCCATGTACAGATATGCTACATCTATTGTCCAATGTTTGTTGTTCCAGGTCCCATGTAGAGATATGCTACATCTATTGTCCAATGTTTGTTGTTCCAGGTCCCATGTACAGATATGCTACATCTATTGTCCAATGTTTGTTATTCCAGGTCCCATGTAGATATATGCTACATCTATTGTCCAATGTTTGTTGTTCCAGGTCCCATGTACAGATATGCTACATCTATTGTCCAATGTTTGTTATTCCAGGTCCCATGTAGAGATATGCTACATCTATTGTCCAATGTTTGTTGTTCCAGGTCCCATGTACAGATATGCTACATCTATTGTCCAATGTTTGTTGTTCCAGGTCCCATGTAGAGATATGCTACATCTATTGTCCAATGTTTGTTATTCCAGGTCCCATGTACAGATATGCTACATCTATTGTCCAATGTTTGTTGTTCCAGGTCCCATGTACAGATATGCTACATCTATTGTCCAATGTTTGTTGTTCCAGGTCCCATGTACAGATATGCTACATCTATTGTGCAATGTTTGTTATTCCAGGTCCCATGTAGAGATATGCTACATCTATTGTCCAATGTTTGTTGTTCCAGGTCCCATGTACAGATATGCTACATCTATTGTCCAATGTTTGTTATTCCAGGTCCCATGTACAGATATGCTACATCTATTGTCCAATGTTTGTTATTCCAGGTCCCATGTACAGATATGCTACATCTATTGTCCAATGTTTGTTGTTCCAGGTCCCATGTACAGATATGCTACATCTATTGTCCAATGTTTGTTGTTCCAGGTCCCATGTACAGATATGCTACATCTATTGTCCAATGTTTGTTGTTCCAGGTCCCATGTACAGATATGCTACATCTGTTGTCCAATGTTTGTTGTTCCAGGTCCCATGTACAGATATGCTACATCTATTGTCCAATGTTTGTTGTTCCAGGTCCCATGTAGAGATATGCTACATCTATTGTCCAATGTTTGTTGTTCCAGGTCCCATGTACAGATATGCTACATCTATTGTCCAATGTTTGTTATTCCAGGTCCCATGTAGATATATGCTACATCTATTGTCCAATGTTTGTTGTTCCAGGTCCCATGTACAGATATGCTACATCTATTGTCCAATGTTTGTTATTCCAGGTCCCATGTAGAGATATGCTACATCTATTGTCCAATGTTTGTTGTTCCAGGTCCCATGTACAGATATGCTACATCTATTGTCCAATGTTTGTTGTTCCAGGTCCCATGTAGAGATATGCTACATCTATTGTCCAATGTTTGTTATTCCAGGTCCCATGTACAGATATGCTACATCTATTGTCCAATGTTTGTTGTTCCAGGTCCCATGTACAGATATGCTACATCTATTGTCCAATGTTTGTTGTTCCAGGTCCCATGTACAGATATGCTACATCTATTGTCCAATGTTTGTTATTCCAGGTCCCATGTACAGATATGCTACATCTATTGTCCAATGTTTGTTATTCCAGGTCCCATGTACAGATATGCTACATCTATTGTCCAATGTTTGTTATTCCAGGTCCCATGTACAGATATGCTACATCTATTGTCCAATGTTTGTTGTTCCAGGTCCCATGTACAGATATGCTACATCTATTGTCCAATGTTTGTTGTTCCAGGTCCCATGTACAGATATGCTACATCTATTGTCCAATGTTTGTTATTCCAGGTCCCATGTACAGATATGCTACATCTATTGTCCAATGTTTGTTGTTCCAGGTCCCATGTACAGATATGCTACATCTATTGTCCAATGTTTGTTATTCCAGGTCCCATGTACAGATATGCTACATCTATTGTCCAATGTTTGTTGTTCCAGGTCCCATGTACAGATATGCTACATCTATTGTCCAATGTTTGTTGTTCCAGGTCCCATGTACAGATATGCTACATCTATTGTCCAATGTTTGTTATTCCAGGTCCCATGTACAGATATGCTACATCTATTGTCCAATGTTTGTTGTTCCAGGTCCCATGTACAGATATGCTACATCTATTGTCCAATGTTTGTTGTTCCAGGTCCCATGTACAGATATGCTACATCTATTGTCCAATGTTTGTTATTCCAGGTCCCATGTACAGATATGCTACATCTATTGTCCAATGTTTGTTGTTCCAGGTCCCATGTACAGATATGCTACATCTATTGTCCAATGTTTGTTGTTCCAGGTCCCATGTACAGATATGCTACATCTATTGTCCAATGTTTGTTGTTCCAGGTCCCATGTACAGATATGCTACATCTATTGTCCAATGGACTCCTGAAGGATATGAATGTAGGACAGAGGCTGCAGTGTCTGAACAATTGGTTACGACTTCACCACGATGAAGCGGCGTATGCGGTATGTGTTGTCTGTTGCATAGTTTTGTCATCTGATGCTCATCTGTCAGATGGCAATGTAAACTGTCGGTCCCATGTTACAAAGCCAATCCTCTGAGCATGTTAAAAATGCATGGGAGACTGCGTTAGTAAGAGTAGGGCTTGTTCCCGGATTCCTATGTATCCTTTCACTCTCTAAGGTAGCTGTAATAGCCATACTTTGTTGACGAGCTGTTCAACATCATTCAAGTCCTCTGCTAGCATGGCTGACATGTACAGATCATTTCTTCTGTGAGCCGTATAAATACATGCAGACTGTACACGCATCAGAGAATGTTTTAAAGGCAGTAAACTGCCTTCAGTAAACTGTCAAATAATACTTAAACATTCTTTATACTGCATGAACTCCATGTATTAAGACAATTTCAATAAAACTTTTTCAAATAAAGTTATTGCCTAACATGAGTTTTAGAAGGGTAAATTCAATGCAAAATTAAACAACAAAACTAAAACAAATTCTCTTTTCAAAATTCTTCTTTTTTGGTGCCATTTTTCTGATTCAATAGTTTCAATTAACCTAGTGAAGAAAACCTGATTTTTTCAGTGAAAATTATTTGCTAGAGTATGATTTATGATTTTGAAATTTTGTAGACTGAGTGACATTTTCAAGAGAAATGGCCAATTTAAAAGTATTGTCTGCGAAGTTTAAAAATTACTATGAAAAGTCATTCTCTGTGGCTGGTGAACAGCACCTTGGTTGATTTATTTGTTATTTGTCCTCCTTACCTTATTTTGAACTGCATTCATATACGTGTTTATACCAACTAAAACAATCAACTATGGGTATTTAAAATAGAGTATTGGCAAATAGATTTAATAGATTGTCTCCGGAACTCTCATACCGGTTTTGTGATGTTGGTACAAACACGTGTGTTCCATATTTGAGGAAACATACATTGATTTGATTGACAGAATGACAATGGCGACAAAAGGTGTGCCTGGGAAAAACATAATAATGACATAAGATATCGAGATTTGCTGCTTGTTCAAGACATGAAATATAGAGTAAACCCCAAACATACAAGCCTTATGGATAAGGACTATGAAACGCCATGACTGTCTTATGATGAGCATTTATATTTATGTTCAGTACATATGCCTTTATGTGCAGTGGTGAAAACATGATATGCACTTGTAACATCATTAAGTTCAGTTCATTCGTCAATATGTTCAGTGCACTTTTCATTATATGCAGTACATCAGACATTATATGCAGTTGACATCTCATTATATGCAGTGCCTTTGTCTGTATTCCGTGCATTTCTCATTATATGTAATTCATGTGTCTTCCTGGTGTTCCATAAGGCGAGGTTTTTTTTATTATTAGGTTTACCGATTTTTAGCTCTACTGATCAGAGATCAGCAGAGCTTATGCCTTGGTACGGTGTCCGTCGTCCGTCTGTCTGTCTGTCTGTCCGTCCGTAAACTTTTTTTTGTATCGACTACTCCTCTGAAACTACTGAATGGATTTTCATGAAACTTTACAGAAATGTTGCCCATGAAGTCTAGTTGTTCCTAGCAAAAATTCATGTAGATGTGAAATCCAAGATGACCGCCAAATCTAAAAAAAGGTTTTTAAAAAACAAGTTTGTAGCGACTACTTCTTAAAAACTCTAAGTGATATTGATATGGGACTTTTTCTAAAATGATCAGCATGACATGATGTTGGTCCTTGTCAAAAATCGTTTTGATTCGATGTTAAACATGGCTGTCAGCGGCCATCTTTGTTTACATAGAGTTATATAATGAAAACTTGTAGCGACTACTCCTCTGTAACTACTCTACTGATTTTCATGAAAGTTCACACGAATTTTGCTCTTGATGTCTAATTGATCCTAGCAAAATTTCAGGTCGGCCGGAAATTCAAGATGGCCACCATGGCTAAAAATAGATTTTCAAAATACAAGTTTGTAGCGACTACTTCTTGAAAACTGTGAGTGATATTGATATGGGACTTTTTCTAAAAGGATCAGCATGACATGATGTTGGTCCTTGTCAAAAATCGTTTTGATTCGATGTTAAACATGGCTGTCAGCAGCCATCTTTGTTTACATAGAGTTATATAATAAAAACTTGTAGCGACTACTCCTCTGAAAGTATTTGACGGATTTTCATGAAACTTCACAGGAATGTTGCTCTTGATGTCTTATTGATGCTAGCAAAATTTCAGGTTGGCCGAAAAATTCAAGATGGCCGCCACGGCTAAAAATAAATTTTCAAAAAACAAGTGTAGCGACTACTTCCCGAAATCAAATTCAATCAGTAGAGCTTCAAGCTCATTGACCTCTTGTTTTTGGAAAAATGAATGGTAGGAGGAGGGAATTAAAAAAAAAACACCATGAAAACATACCCACAAAGGCGTCTAAAAGAAAAAAGATTGTATAATAGTATTGAATGACTTTATTCTTTTTTTTTTTTTTTTTTTTTTTTTTTTTTTTTTTTTTTTTTTTTTTTTTTTTTTTTTTTTGAGCCGTCTTCTGACGACCCGTTTAATCTCCCCGTCAATTGGTGGAGCAAGGGTCGGGGAGGACCATCCCTTGCCACACCTTACAATATCTTTACATTTACATGCAATATTTATATGAAATACTATTTTAGCATAATGAAATTACAATTAATACAGAAAATATACATGTATTGTACAGTTATGGCAGGGAGCATAAAAATTATGATTTCAGGAAGAAAAAGAAAAATTCTGTTTAAGGAAAAAAAACACTTCTTTACCTAACAGTTGATTGCTGTCCAAAGGCCCATCTGCTTATACAATTTGTATATGTAAGTATTAAATATTCAATATTGATATAATTGATTTACGAATTGTCAGTGTCTTGGGTTTGCTCTAAAATTGTACCCGGAGAAGTGCATGGATGGGAGTTAGTATAATACTGATTAATCTACAATGGTTTTGTACTTGCTCCATGAATTTTCAAATCTTTCTAGTTGATTATTTCTAATTGCGATTTGTCTATGTGTTTCATACAGATACCTTAGTCTGTATATCATTGGGGTAAGGGAGAGCGGTGTTTTTAGTCGTTTTGAGGTAAATATATAGTATTTCATTTCTAAAATAATTTGTAACTCTACAGTCGATTGTTCTTCACCTGTGTTAAAAATAAATGCTTGTTCTGACAGATTCAGATTTATGTTTTTTGTTAAAAAGAAAGAGTTTATCTGTGTTAAAAAATTCTGAGATGAAGGACAGGTCCAAAACATATGAACTATAGTCTCGTCTTGGTGGCAGAAGTGGCAGAAAGGGTTTTCAGCTTTTTTTATTTTATGTAGATAATGCTGTGTTGAAAGAAGCCGATGGTTAATTCTTGTTTGAAACCATTGTAGTATTGTGCTAGAGGTAATTTTGAAAGGGGATGAATATATGTCTTTCCATGTTTCGGCTTCAATATCATAAATATGTTCCCATTTGATTTTTGATGTTGGACTTTCATTATTTCTATTAAAAATGGAATACATATCAATGCAACCTTTCTTGTTTTTGATGATTGCTTTAATATTCGCAGGTAAAATTGGGTTTTCTAATTTGTTCATTGTTATTTTGTTTTGCAATTGTTTTCTAAATGTTTTAATGGCAGCTACTACTCCTTCGTAGATTAGAAAATTTGTTTTAATGCCAGTTTTTTCTTCAAACTCAGTAAAAGAATAAAATCCACCATTTTCATTGATTAAGTCATTTATAAAAATGATGCCTTTCCTATACCATACTTCGTTAAAAAATGGCTTACCGCCAATCGAAATATTGTTATTATAGAGTAGTGGGTTTGACAAAAAGTCCTCAGGTGAGTTAGGCAAACTAAAATCAATAAGTTTAACATATGAAATTAGCACATCTTTCCAGAAATTATTTTTAATTTTTTTTATTAATGTTTCACAGTAATTTTTGCCAAAAGATGTTAATTTTTTAATATCTATTATTTTTTCAACCAGTTGCTTCCAAGTGCCCTCATTAGTTATGAGTCGTCTTATCCATGTAGTTTTAAGGCTGAATATAAATGCTTTAAGATTAATCATTTTGAGACCACCTTCAAAATGTTGCTTAACTATTACGGATTTTTTTATTTTTGCAGGGCCTTCCCATAAAAAGTCATAAAATATGTTATTAATTTTTGTTATTGTGTTTTCATTTGGGTTTGGAAGAGATATAAATAAATGATTTAAAATAGGAAGTAGTAATGTTTTAATAACTGTGATTTTACCAATCGGTGTTAAATATCTTCGCTTCCATATCTTTACTGTATTTTGGATTTTTAATATCTTATCATTATAGTTTAATTCTATCATTTTACCTAAGTCGACGTTGAAATGTATTCCTAGTAGCTTGAAATTATCTTTTCCCCAGTTAAGTTTCCATTTTGTTTTGATTGTATCTGAACTGTATTTTTTCCTCCCTATCCATACAACTTGTGTTTTGTCAAAATTTATATTTAAACCAGAATATTTAGAGTATTTTAATAGTTCTGAGAGTGTTTCATTCAGAGATGTATCAGATCCATCCAAAAAGACAGATGTATCGTCTGCATATTGCGAAAGTTTAGTTTCTACGTTCTCTATAGTAATACCTTTAATATTTTTATTATTTCTTATTCTAATTGCCAATATTTCAGCACACAAAATAAAAATATAAGGTGACAAGGGGTCGCCCTGACGGCAGCCCCTTCCGATGTTAAAAAACGATGACAGGTTTCCTCCTTGGTTAACAGCCAATTTTGCATTTTTATATAAAATCTTTATCCATGATATAAAATTTTCTCCAAATTTAAAAAATGTAAGTACTTTAAATATAAAGACCCATGACAGAGAATCAAAAGCTTTTTCAAAATCAATCAAGAGAATTAAACCTGGCAGATTATTTTCTTCTGCGTATTGCATAACATCATATATAAGTCTAGTGTTTTCTCCTAAGTATCTTCCAAAGATAAAACCAGATTGATCGTTATTTATCAGCTTAATAAGTGTTGATTTAATTCTATTTGCAATAGAGCCTGAGGCAATTTTATATGTACAATTTAGGAGGGAGATTGGTCTATAGTTTTTTATATGCAGTCTCGATTTATTTTCCTTTGGTATAACGGTTATTATTCCTTCTATTTGAGTTATTGATAGTTCGCCCTTACTGAAGCCATAGTTTAAAGATCTTACTACAAAATGCCCTATTTGTTGCCAAAATACTTTGAAAAAATCAGCACCAAATCCATCTGACCCTGGGCTACGGTTATTTTTCATTTTTCTGAGTGTTTCAGACGCTTCTTCAAAGGATATATGGCCTTCAAGTTTAATTGATTCACTATCTGTAAGTTTAGGTATATCAAAGTCTTTTAAGTCATTTTCTAAGTTAATATTTTCTAGTTCATTGTCTTTGCTAGTATATAGTTGTTCATAGAATTTCTTAGTCTCTTTTAAAATTTCATGTTGATCTGATATGATTTCTCCATTTTGTTTTTCTATTTTAGGAATTATCTTTGAAGAGTAATTATGGGATTCTAAATTGCAAAAAAATGAGGTTGGTTTTTCATCATTCTCAATTATATTTGCTCTTGATCTAATTAGGTAGCCGTTCATTTTCTGTTTTCTTAATATTCTTAATTCATTTTTGTATGTTTCTAAGGTTTCTAAGTTATTTAAAGACAAGTTATTTTCTAAGGTTTCTATTTCAGCAATCAATTCATTTTCTCTTTTATCTGTAATTTTCTTCTTATAACTAGAATAAGATATAGATTTACCGCGTAATTCCATGAGTAGTGTTTCGAGAAACAGTTGGTCATTTATTGAAAATTGTATTTCATTATCGGGGATATTACTTATGTTCTCCATATTGTAAATTGGAACAGCATACTGTGTTTTAATGTCTTTAATTTTTTTATTTATTGTGTTTAAGTATTCAATATCACCTAGAAGAGAGTTGTTATGTTTCCAAAGGGATTTACCACGTATAAATTGATTAAAATTCAATTTTAGAACTATCATTGAATGATCAGAGCGGTAACTGGGTTCAATGGTACAATTTTCTATTGAAGAAAACATATTTTCAGAAACAAGGAAGAAGTCGAGTCTAGCTTGTTTTAAAGGAGTTCTTCGTCTCCAAGTATACCGTTTTAAATGGGGATGTAATTCTCTAAAAGGATCAATTAGATTATAATCGCATTTAATGTCTAAAACTCGCTCTCGTGCCTTATTGTTATTTATGCTTTTGTAATTAGAATAATCAAGGATTGGATCTTGAACAATATTAAAGTCTCCACACATTATTAGAGTGCTGTTTTTAACCTGTTCATATTTTAATAAAATACTGTCGTAAAAATTGGGAGAGTCATTGTTTGGGCCATATAAAGTGATGAGTGTGAATCTGTTATTGTCAACTGTTAAGTCAGCTATGAGAAAGTTACCTTCGTTATCTGATATGTGAGAATGTACTTTATAATCTAAGTGTTTGTTGAAAAGTATTGCAACACCTCTTGCATTCGAGGTTCCTGAACTAAAAAGACAATCATTTCCCCACTGTGTGCGAATAAAGTTTTCAGTTGCTGTAGTAGAGTGAATGTCCTGAAGGCAATAAATGTGACAGTTTTTACTTTTTAGGTAGTTAAATACATCGATACGTTTTTCTGCTGCACCAAGACCCTGACAATTAACAGACAATATGTTTATACTAGTCATAAGTGTCGATAAACAAAGATGGGGACCATAGTGAGACAGCAATCAGCAGTTGTAAAAAAGAAAAATGTAGAATTAACAAAACATTCTGCATTTTGTGAAAAAATTACCTTAAAAAACTATTTTTGACATAAACCTAAGTATATGTTGTCATGGTATTTTTTGGTAATGATGGTAATAGGAAACTAATAATATATATTAAGTAATTCTGAAGCATGTCATGGACTATATCAGAGAGCTTCCAAGAAGCACGAAGTGATTACATCACAAAAGTCACACATAAAGTATTAAAGTGTATTCCAGCAAACACATATTCTAAACTAGTATATCTTAGCTAGTATATCTCAGGCACCAAGGCATAACAAGAAGTATCTCAAGTATCAGAACATATTAAGTAAGTATAGCTGACATCTAAACATCATTATATAGTATGTATATTTCAAGCAGCAAAGTATGTTAAAAAAAATAATTATATCTCAGACAACACAGGATATAGAGTATGTATCTCTCAGACAGAACAGCATATAAAATAGTCATACACATAACATATGTATACATCACACAGCAAAGCACATAAAGTAGTATCTCTCAGACAGAAAAGCATATAACTTGGCAGCAAAGTATTTCTCAGGCAGAAGATCATATAGTGTATGTCTATATCAGGCAGAAAACGCACATAAAGTATGTATATCTGAGGCAGAAAAGCAGGAGTATATCTTAGACAGCATACCCATAAAAAATGTATGTCTCGGACCATGAACACATAAAGCGTGTATGCTTCATACAACAACACATATGAGGTAATTATAACTGAGGCATCAAATGATAATTAAAATGTTTGTGTATCTTAGGCATCAAAGCATATAAAGCATGTATATCTCAGTCATCAATGCATATAAAGCATGTATATATCAGACATCAAATCATATAAAGCATGTATATCTTACGCATCAAAGTATATAAAGCATCCATATCTCAGGTATCAAAGCATATAGAGCATGTACAGCTCTGGCATCAATGAATACTAGGCATGTATATCTCAAGCATCAAAGCATGTATATCTCAGGCATCAAAGCATCTAAAGCATGTATGACTTAGGCACCAAAGCATATAGAGAATGTATATCTCAGGCATCAAGGAACATAAAGCAGGTATATCTCAAGCATCAAAGCATACAGAGCATGTTTATCTCATGGATTAAAGAATACAAAGCATGTATATCTCAGGCATCAAGGAACACAAAGCATGTATATCTCAAGCATCAAGGCATACAGAGCATGTTTATCTCATGGATTAAAGAATACAAAGCATGTATATCTCGGACATCGAACTATACAAAGCAGCTATATTCCAGGCATCAAAGCATATAAAGCATGTATATCTTAGACAAACCTATAAAGTATGTATATCACATGCAGCAAAGAATACAAAGCATATATATCAAAGCATATCAAGCATGAATATCCTGGACATCAAAGCATATAAAGCATGTATATCTTAGACTGAAAAGCATATATAATATTTATATCTTATGCAGCAAAGAATAAAAAGCGTGTATATCTCAGGCAGCAAAGTTTATAAAGCATGTACAGCTTAGACAGAAAAGCTTCTTAAGTATATATATCACATGCAGCAAATAATATAAAGTATGTATATCTCAGGCATCAAAGCATATAAAGCAAGTATATCTTAGACAGAAAAGCATATGGAGTATGTATATCTCAGGCCGCAAAGAATATACGTTTTTATATCTCGGACAGCCAAACACGTGAAGTATGTAGCAAAGCATCATTATAGAATGGGAATATCTCAGACAGCAACGAATACAAAATATGCATCTCAGACAGCCAAGTATAAAAAGCACTATATCTTAGCCAACAAAGCATATAAAGCATGTATATCGTTTGCAGCAAAGCATATAAAGCATGCACACCTTAGGCTTCAAGGCATATAAAGTATGTATATCTAAGGCAGCAAACACATTATTAAAGCATTATTATAAAGTGAGGATATCTCAGACAGCAAAAATATGTACATCAAACATATCTCAAATAGTGTATATAGAGAGTAAAGATACATATGTGTTACTCAAGGAGCAAAAACATAATGTAAGTGTATTTCAGAAACAATGCTTAATGTAAGTTTATCTCAACAAGAGTCAGTTTATCTCTGACAAGCAAAAAGCGTATAAAGTATGCATATCTCGGGACTAGCAGCTATAACGTGGACATATCTTAACAGCAACACATTTAAGATAAGATTATCTTAAGAAGGAAAAACATAAACTTATTCAATAAA
Source organism: Cyrtodaria siliqua (assembly GCA_037043455.1). Taxonomy (NCBI): domain Eukaryota; kingdom Metazoa; phylum Mollusca; class Bivalvia; order Adapedonta; family Hiatellidae; genus Cyrtodaria; species Cyrtodaria siliqua. The sequence continues at coordinate 34,250 of JAWPHD010009279.1, forward strand.
ATAAATTGTTGTGCATATACATATAAGTATGGATCTCACAGAACAACCGTAAATATTCTAAGCATGATAGGTAGTTATGATTTACCACATATATGATATAATATCCCAGAAAGTAGAATAGTCAAAATAGCACATTGTTATCCGAGATTAAAATAGGAATAATATATTCTAACAAATAATTTCACAACAATTATGTTGTTGTTTACCTGTATCTACATACATACCGTTACTAGTACAGGTCATAACCTAATAAATGAAGGTATAGTTCAGTTAATCTGTTTTTGTCCATTCACTTCCAAATCCCATAATTGTGTCGATCTGTTTGCCAGTGGGGTAATGGTGCATAAAAGTCTCACTTAGTCTAATTGGACTAGGCACATTAAATCACTACCTGTATATGTTAATAGTGTTGGTAACTGTACTGTGGTCCATATATTATGTTTCAGTCAGTTTTAAATATTGACCAGACAGTCTTCTACCACATAACTTCAAGTTAATGTACACAGGTCCGTTAAAGGAAATTAAAAGCGTAAGAAAACATACACACAAAAAAATTGCACGAGAGTAAAAAAAAAAAAGCGCTCACACATAACGGTAACGGCAGAAGCACGAGGTCATCAGTCTTCGTCTGGGCATGTCTGGGCATGTTGTTTACATATGAAAAAACAAACATGCACATCCAGTCTCTGTTTACTGCTTCAACACGCTTCCAATGTCATCGTACAACTCAAACTTGTGTCGATTACTTGTCGTCTTTGATTTTCCGTACACCGACCCGTTGTAGTACCAAGCGTTTTCAATGTCGTCGTGGGATAGGAGGCGAGAAATAAGCTGAGAGTTTGCCTTGGTGACATCATCTACCAGCCTACTTCCTGAGGCTTTGAAGCTCGCTCTCAGTCTCATCACTTTTGTCTTCTCATTGTTGTTTTGCAATTTAACCAAAACTGGTTTTGGGTAGCCTGGTTTACCCGGGATCCGATGAATGGCAATGATCTTCGAGGGGGTGATGGTTGCTCCCTTTTCCGCAATCATGGAACATATTTTGATTGTTAGAGTTTCTTCTGTCTCAGGTGTCACTTCAGGGACGTTCATAAATTTAATATTGTTTTTCCGTGAATATTGTTCGTTATAATTTGCTCTTTCTTCCGCATGTTTCGATCTGCTTTCACTAATTTCACTATTTTTCTTAATTTCATTGACTAATTGTTTTTGTAAAAGGAAGTCCTTTCTCAATTGTTCATTTTCCTTGCTTAATTTGTCCATTTTTTCTGAAAGGACTTTTGTCTTGGCCTCTACCTTCGTTGTGATGGTAAACTCCATATTTTTATTGAAATCTTCTAATATGTCCTTCACCGCATGTTTAACAAATGCTTCTATGTCTTCTTTTTTCATTAAGGTATCTAATGTTCCCCTTATCCCTTTCATCTCCTCAGAAATATCATCCAGCGTATGATTAATAATCGACATGTCCTCTGCACTTGTGTTAATTGGTGAAACATCTGTGTGGAGACGCTTCTCCCTTGGTGGCTTACCTAAGGTTTTTACACTGCCTACGGCAATTTTCCCTTGACCGCCCTTTGTCTGCTCTCCTGGTTTGCTCATTGTTAAACACAGATTACAATTACCACTGTGTTGCCAAAAAAGAACAGTTATGTTGTGTAAAATACCTCTTCAGATTTCACACAATATTGGAAAATAATCCTTTGTCTGTTTTCAGAATGTTAAATATCCAAATATCTCCTTCAATATTTCTGTTTTTAAAAAATCCTTTTCACAGATTATAGTCCTTCATATTACCAATAAATTCATGTAAGTTTCATTTAGAATATATTCCTAATGAATTAAGTTTTGTCAAAAATTTGAGAGCAGTGAATCAGCAAGTCATCACTTCTCAATACCCTTAGGCCAAAAATGACTTTATTCTTAGTTTCAAGGTAACAAGTCAATTAAAAGGCAATCTATTATGGTTTATTTTGATTATTTGTTGCAAGCTTCATGAATTTTCACCTTGTAAACTGTTGTAAGCAGACAGACAAACTGACGGATAGAAAACCCCAAACCATGTATTAAAGTCTAAAATTAACTGCATTATGGCTAATCAAAATATCTGTCCCAGTCAAGCCAGTTAAGCTTCTTTTTTTTTTCAAAAAATAAATTAAGATTTTTTTTTTTTATATTTTGTATTTTGTATTTTTTTTTTGATTACGGCAATCATTTCGGTCGGCGGGTCGGTAAACCTAAAAATTAAAAAAGTCTGGCCTAAAGGACTATTGGGAATTACCTATTGTATTATTAACACAACATATGGGTTTAATCCAGGGTAGGTACATGTAGGTAGGACAATTGTATGTTTAAACAATATTTTATTAGATATTTTGGTCTTTTCTCACATCTACACAGGATTTTAATTAAGAAATAATAAATATGCACCTGTCTTTTATCGGTGAATAATATACAATTAGGAGTTTGGATGTGTAGTAATTAAATTGTTCAAGATGCTTATTAATGTTATGTGTACTGATGCATATGAAGTGGGTGGTGACGTGTGTATATCAAGTGACGTGGGGGTGTGGGTTGGGGGGGGGGGGGCAATGTTTTGGAGCATGGCAAGTTTGTTGTAATTAACATATCATTAAAATTACAGTTGAGTTTGTCTTCGTGACGTATATTTACCAAGTGACGTCATGTAACGTGGCGTTTCCAACGGATGCAATATACGCAGGGAATTAATGGAACAGCCATATTTTGTCTTAGAATAACATACAGTTGTTTTTCTTCTTTGTGTATATGAAAGACTGGTGTTATATGCGCGGGTGTTAGAATTAATCCCATTAATGGTAATCCTTGAGTACCAATTATATCTACATGTATCTGGAATTACTTTATATTTTAGATCAATGCAAACAAATATTTAGACAGAAAAAAAAAGAATATGGGTGGTCGTGAAACCTAAACCTCACATATTTTTTTATGTGGCCTTATATCCGTTGAAATGATGATGCATTTTGAACAGTTGCTTTGATGTTTTTCCCTACCATGTTTGTTTTTCCTCCTAAGAAACTGTGTAACACAGTATAGTCAGTCTAGTTTGATAGCAGAAGAAAGCACCTTTTTGTTTTTAGACAGTTAAAAAGTTCTGAGGATGAGTGGTATTAATGACAAGATGGTGCTGTTAGGCTAGTTGTGTGTGATTTACACTCATCAGTAACATAATGGATAGTTTGGAGCCGTTATTTATACCCTTTTGGTTGCAAATATTCACCTCATGTTGACCAAACATCAGAATTGTTGGCTTATTTGATGGCAAATGTTTTGCTGTCACATCATTAATTTGCCGATTGTTCTGGCAGCGCATTTAAATGATCAGTTATTCTTTCTGATTTTGGAATTTAGCAAAATTATTTTTGTTGTTCTAAACACCAATTTTACTTTTCAGGTTGTAGTGTCATTCATAGATCAGTTGTGGAAAGAATCACAGCTTAACTTGCATAACCAATCCTCAACTAGTGTTACACACACACAACATGATCTCGTCAAAGCTATAGAAGAGCTGGAACTAAAGACAGAGCAAAAATCAAACCTCATTATGAAAATAAGAAAACTTCTTGCTAATACACCAAAAGATAATGATACATATCCAGTGTATTGTAATATTTCTCATAAAAGTAAACATTCTGAGATAGTTAACCAGTTTGAAGATATTAAGGAGGACAAAGATATAGGCAGGAATGAAGCTGATGAAAAACCTGACCAGATACAGAATCATTATAATTCAGAGACTGATGATGTAGAAAGTATAGGGGAAGACAGAATCACAGCTGACAATTTTACAAACGTTAAAACAAACCCTTCTGAACTTGATGAAGATCAGGAAACTATCAAAGATGGAAGAAGAACTGTTGAAGAAAAGGTAGTTATTCCAGACATAATTGTTAAAGAGACTGTTAGTAAGTGTTTAAAAAGGCACACATCAAAACAAAAGAAACATAAAAAGAATGGCACAAAAAACAAAAGAAATTCTATAAAGAATACACATGTAAAAGATATTAAAAGTTCAAGAACGCCAAGAGGGAACTCAAAAACTGAATTTACAACAGAATCAGCTCATGTGGATGTTGAAACGGAAAGTTTTGATACAATAAAAAGAAGCAAGAATAGCGTGAGTAAAGCTAAAGATAATGACAAAGCAAGTAATGGAGAAGATCAATTGAGAAAGGATACTAAATTCAGTCCAGATACAGAAAATACAGGACAGACTAACGATAACAAGGATGATACAAAACATCCTGATGAAACAAAATCAGAGTTGTATTTTTGTAGATTTTGTCATAAGTCTTTCGATAAGGAGAAGAGCTTAGATCGGCATGTTGACACACACAAAGAGAAGACCGAACAGTGTGTATTCTGTGGTCAGATGTTTGCTAGACCGTACCATGTTGTGGTTCACATGATGAAAGTCCATAAAGGCCTGACCAGTCACAAGTGTGAGACTTGCAATGAAATTATCAAGCACCCGAAAAATATTGTACGGCACGCTAAGATGCATAGGAAGGAAGACAGAAATGAAGAAGAGAAATTTGTTGATCCTAAACCCAATATTCTGTTTACTCTAACAGAAGAAGGCAAGAAACAGTTTAAATGTAACGTGTGTGCGAAGACGTTTACAAGGAAAGCTGGCTACCAGAAGCACATGTTGATACACACTGGGGAAAGCCCATTTAAATGCACAGAATGTGATGCCAGTTTCAAAGCAAAGTATAAACTAGGCTGGCACGTGGATCGTATCCATTTAGGAAAGGAGATAAAGGAATACCGCTGTGGCAAATGCAGCTTCAGATTCTGTGATGCTCGCAATTTTGAGAAACACAATGAAAAATGCGAGGGAAAAAAGATTGAATGTGAGATTTGCCAGAAGAAATTCTTATACCAGGTAGAATTGGACCGTCACGTGATCTCCCACAGCGATATACGGACGCACGCATGCGACCAGTGCCCGAGACAGTTCAAGCATGTGCAGAATCTGAAAGCTCACGTAATGTTGAAGCACGACAACATAGACAAAATCACAAGTCCGTCTGTGTGTGATCATTGCGGTAAAGTGTTGAAGAACCGAAACTGTCTCCGTCGACACTTACTCACGCACACTGCAGACAGGCCGTACAAATGCAACGTTTGTCCCAAAGCATACACACAGTCTACAGGACTGGAGGTCCACATGCGTCTACACACGGGGGAGCGGCCGTACCAGTGTGAGATCTGCTCCCAGATGTTCGTCATCAAGTGTAACCTCGACCGCCATATACAGCGCCACCTGGGAGAGAAACCTCATAAATGTGACAAATGCGACAAAGCCTTCGTTCAGATAACCGACCTTCGGAGACACAAAACGGCAGTGCACTTGCTGTTAAAAACATTTCCATGCAGTTACTGCGGGAAAAAGTTTGCCTTGAAGAAAAGCGTCCCAGTTCACGAACGTTCCCATACTGGGGAAAAGCCTTTCGAATGTCCCTCATGTTTAAAGCGCTTCACAACACGCAGTGACATGAAAAGGCATGAAAAGACACACATGAAAGACAAGTTTAGAGATAGGATTAGACCTGTCAGACAGGACGCCATGGTTGAGCCGGAAACCAATAGAAATGTAGTGACTATGAATTATGCCGAGAATTACCAGATGGTTGATAGAATGGGCTTCCAAACCACGTGCATGATGAGAAATGAGGTCCAGCCTCCTCAAAATGCAGCGCCATTTATGTCAGCATTTTCCAGTGGGATAGGATTCTACTGAAAGAGTTTTAAATTGTTTGTTTTCGTTATAGTTTATAGAGTTTTGTAGAAAATACTTCCAAGGTTTAACATTTTCTTCTAACGTAGCATGAGCTGCACCGATTAAGACATCTTTCATGTGTTTCAAAGTGTTGTATAGGTGAGATATTAAATTACGATGAATTTTATTGTTTTAAACAGAAAGGTTCACATACAATCTGTGATTGAAGATACTAAATCTTCTGCTGTTTTCAGTTTTAATGTGTTAAGATATTGCATTAAGAAAATAATTATTTATTCGGAAATGAAAAAGTTAACTACATTCCTTCAATATTGACCTTATACATGTAAGACCCTTTTTAACAACAATTGTTTAATGTTTCCTTCATGTTGAATATCTAAGCATGCCTCAGTCTAAAACTGAAATAATTATATATGGAACCAGACAACAGTTAGCGAAATTGAACATCACAAGTGTAAACGTTGGTGGGTGCGATGTAAAATGCGTCGATCATGTCAGAGACCTGGGTGTAATCATGACCAATACACTCAACTTTGACCATCACATCCAGAAAAAGTGTCAGATTGCTCATGTGCAGTTACGAAATCTTAGAGCTATACGTAAACATCTCACACAAAAGTCAACTGAATCATTAGTGCATGGATTGGTTCATTCCCACATTGACTTCTGCAACGGTCTATTTACTGAAATTCCAGCCTACCAAATCAACAAACTACAGCGAGTCCAAAATCATGCTGCTAGAGTAGTTATGAATGCTTCCTATTAACAACCAAGCGCTGAACTTCTGAAACAATTACACTGGCTTCCAGTTGAAGCTAGAGTCATGTTCAAAGTCCTAGTAATAGTCTTCCGTGTCATCAATGGTACAGCTCCAGTATATCTGAGGGAAATGTTTGTACCTACTCGAGGACGGTACAGACTGCGATCACAAAGTGACACTAACTTCAACATCCCTAGGCGGCGAACAAAACTAGCAGACAGATCTCTGGCCGTCGTTGGTCCCAAATGGTGAAACGATCTACCTAGTTATCTGAAAGCCATTCAGTCTGAAGCCAGCTTTAGATCAAAACTGAAAACACATTTGTATAGTCAGTTTCATGAACAATGACTGTGCTCTTGTTAAATACAAAATATCTGCAATGATATAAAACAGCATTGATATATATATATATATATATAGGTCTAAATCTTAAGTTCTAGAATCCTGTTTATATTTTGAATGTATATGTTTTATGTGTGTATATAATTATGTAGTATCATATACATGTACATGTGTAAAATGTTTATTCTTTTTAACTAAATGTGTGTTATGTAATTGTGAAGCGCAATAGAATATTTTATAATTTTTGCGCTATATAAATGCCATGTATTTGTATTTGTATTTGTATATCATGACTTTGGAGTTCAATTTTAACTATTAAAGAAATTATTTTTTTTACAATTAAACAACAAATAGTGCTATAATAAAATGTTAAGAACTTTTGATTTCTGTTCCAATACCCTTAAAATACAAAATCAATGCGTGCCAATGTAATCTTTCTCCTTAAACTTACAGTTATCGTGAAACATTATTGTTTCAAATATTCCAGCGGTATACCATAGGTATGATGAAATATTTTAAACTAGACTAAAACTACGTATGTATTAGAACTGTTAAAATGTCTTGGTTACTCACAAGGCACTGTAAGGCAAATATTTGCTGCCAACAGGCAGATTTCTTGTTTATAAGTTAAACTTATTAATTTTTGGGCACTTAAGGTTTTTATGCCCTTGTCATCACCCTTTGGGATATCCATCACACTTAGGTGTGGTTCTGGACGACAGCCAGTAACAGATTTGCGTCGATCTGCCGTCAAAACAACTACAGGGTGGCCACAGGAATCTCAAAATATTTTTTTCTGGACTCGGCATTGCGTTTCCCTGATTGACATAAGAAAAGATACTGCCTCCATCCTGCCCTTGCAGGCGTACTACCTTCACCACCAAATACCACATATATGAGCATAGAATCTTTTTTGTTAAAGTTTCTGTATTTCATATTCAAACCCTTTATTAAAGCAAATACCATATAACATGTGTATAATTGATGTATTAATATATGCAAATCATTTTAATTTTTGATCTTATTTTTTGTCCATTACGGTATATGTTCAACATTACTTTTTGTTTTGTGTAAGGTAATGCAGAAGCAAAATTCACTGACTTTTCCCAGATATTTGCTTTTTTCAAATTCCCTGATTTTTCCCTGCAGGGAATTTGTTTTTGCCATTTTCCCCGTTTTCCAGAGTCTGTGGCCACCCTGCAAAACAAGACCTCGGTCTGATGGTGTCTCGCCAACTGTGGCAAACCGCATATGAAATATTTGATTAATTTTGTGCTTAAATAATGTCCACCAAAGACGACACTTCATATGACCAAGTATCAAACTAAAAGCGAAATAATCAGAAGTTAAGTTACTGAGGTTAAGTGGTTTAACCAGGGTGTAGTTGTGGGAAAATAATGCAAATATGACCTTGACCTTGGTATTTATTGTCGTTCAGCGATGTCCACCAATGCCAACAATACATATGACCAAGTATCTGACATAAAGCCAGGCAATCATAAAATTAAATGAGGTTAAGTTGCCTAACCAAGGTTGTTACCTAGCCAAGGTAAAGTTTGGGGAAAATAAGCAAAATATGACCTTGACCTTGGTAATTTTGGCATTACGTTATGTCCCTTGACCCAACAAAGCATCTGACAAAGATTCAGAAAAAATCGAGCAGCGGTTGTTGAGATATAGTTGATTTAAAATATGGCCACCGCTGTCGGAAAAGTGACTGCAGAGCGATGAAAATCCCCACTGGCTATCGCCCCGATTCACTCCCCAGTAACTGTTATAGGTCACAATTATTTATTTGTCTGAAATTGTTTCAATTTTTTTGATATCCTAACATATTAAAACTTCCATTCTCTACAACTTTTTGTATTGTTTAATTTTTAGACAATGCGCTGCAACATGCAGCTAAACATTCATCATTTGTAGTGGGTGTCTGAGCACATTCAGCATACTGTTTTGTGCGAGTATTCCGCAAAAACTACTGAGAATTTCTTTAAACATTCCAGGAATATTATCTACTATGTTAGTCGGTCCTTAATGAAATACTGCCTCGGCTAAATTAGAAAAGTCGTGATCCCTGAAAAGCTGCAAACATGTATGGTGTTTAACGTCACTTTTAACCATCTTTCATATCAACAAGGGGCTGGTCTGGCCCATTGAATAGCACGGTGGACTTGAAACCGGAGGACTCGAGTTCACTCCTCACCATTGTCACCGAGTTTCGTCAGTGTTCTTGGGCAAGATACTTTTCCTTAGCCGCGTCGGATGGGCGGTCCCGCGGCATGTTTCTATCCTTTGAGCATGTTGAAAAACCATAGGAATCTACTTGCAGCAGAAACCTCGGTGCTCAACTTTATAGTGCTGGAACACCATGCTGTAGACTCATGATACCCTACACAGTCATGATATTCTAACACTGGGCCAACCAGTCTTAGCTGCAGAACGTCAAGCATTTTTATGAAGTCTCGGTATGAAAAGGTGTGTCATGCAAAAGAATCGGGTCCATAGGTCAAAGTCACACTCCGAGGTGACCGTTGACCTGGAAGTGTGACTTTGACCTATGGACCCAATTCTTCCACGTAACATAGGAAAATTCTTTGATAGCAAGTTTTAGCAACTTCTAAACAAATGTTTATAGAACTTTGCATTCCATACATTGATCAGTTGGTCATAAATGACATAGTCATCCCAGTTCCAGAGCTTCGATTCATATCCACAATCTGGTAAAGTGAAGGCTATCTTCTTGACAAGGCAAAATATAGCATATATATATAGCATATTTAATAAAATTAAAGGCAATAACTCGGGTGTTACTGGTATTTGTTAAATACAAAAGGTATCTTAAACGCCATGGAACGAACATGACTATTGCATATGCAGTTTTCTCTGCTGGTGCTAGTTCTTTGATATGGGTCTGTTTATAACGACGGAAAATTAAAAGTACAAATCAAACACCTGATATTTTTAAGAAGCAATCTTTTATTCTGTAAATGCATACAGACTATAAAGCAAATATTGGACAATGTCAGAATCTAAACAAGAGAAGAACTACCACAGAGTTGCACAAGTCGTATGATATAAGGCCTGGGCAAGTTACTCAGATTGCACCGGTGCCTTAACAAGTACTTGAACTGGATTTTACTGCAGATATGAACTTTCTGATCTAAGCCTCATTTACATCAAGATAAAATATGAGGCATGGAATCAGAAACTTCATAATTGCTGCAGAAACAGAGATGCTGCAACTCCAACTGAATTAAAACATGAATGAAGTCAAACAAAAATAAGTGCAACTATGACACCATATAATATCATGATAATGAGAGTTTACTAGTCCACATTTCCCCGGCCCTAGTTATACAAACACAAAGATGTATCACAGTTGTACAATGGTGTGGAGTGTGTAAGGCCAAGCCAACTACAGAGAGTTTGAATGGTCCCCAGAGTAGATGAGGCAACCGCCTAATAGTGAAAAGTGGGTGTTACTGCAACTGCCAACAGCAATGAAAAGCCCACCCTCCAATTACATCAAAATGAAAACACATAGAATGGGCAAATGGGCCTAGGACCTTCTCAGCTGCAGAACTGCTCCTGATTGTAAAATCAACACAATTCTATAACCTATCCAAAATACTATTTTTTATAATAGTAAAATATATGCAATACATTTATTTATAAATTGGAATAGATCATAAATTGTGGAGAAAAAAAACACAACCTGAGTGTAAAGTGGGTAAAGTTATAATTCCAAACTTGCATAGTGTAACTAATATTCCAAGCAAATAGTAACCACATTAAAGTTATTCTGCCGACAAAATATTGACCATAAATAATCTATTTTCTAGAACTTGGATCTATGTTTAACTATTCATAGCACAAAGGTGCAAGTTTGCAAGTGCTTGACCATAATGACTGTAATTGGAATTTCACGGATGCAGAGATTGAGGAGACACCAGCAGAAAAGACGAACAGCGAATTACGATGGGGATGGTAATAATGCCTACGTGATCAAAAGCAAAACTTATAGTATTAAAAACTAAACAGGATAAGAAAAATATGAATGTAAATGTAACAGTAAAAACAGAAAAAATGTCTGATATGAATTGAGATAAAATTAAATGTCGGATATGAATCGAGATAAAATATAACATGATCAAATTATTTTTATAGTCTGTTCTTAAAAATAATTAATGTACACCTTTCGCATTAATAAAACTTAAAGACGGAACATTTGTATTTACAATTCAGTTAAATGTGCACAGTGTATACATATATACAAACAAGATACTCAAACCAACTCAATCTATACATAGTTCCCAATGCGAGAGCTTTTGCATTAAAAAATTGTTTGCTCCCTTTCTCGTTCTTCAGAAAAAATGCTAAATAACTGACAATCATGGAATCGTACATACTCCTGAGAATGACATGATAATAAAGATAAAAATTTAACCCTTAACCTGCTAAGCATGACTATAATAGCCTTAAATAAACTTACAATGTCGAGCTACTGATCAGTCATTTTCCCCAAAACACCCCTTTGTTACATAAATGGAATGGTCTTATTTCAAAGAAAGAACAGTCCATTACATATATGTAGTGGGTTAAGGGTTAATTCAAAGAAGTTGATATGCACCTTCAAAAAACACAGCATTCCACACAAAAGTTCTACGCAGCCAGACAGAAAATTGACTAGTTCTTTGTACTAAATCAAGACAATTTAAAATTTATATCTGGTAACCAAACCCAAATTGATCAATTTTTTAAACAAGCACTGCTTTAGTACAAAGCACAGTCAATGTTGCTGGGATGATTACACTATTGTGGTATTTAACAAAGTATTGAATTCGGGTTTTACGGTGCACCAACACAAGAAAGGTTATATGGCGCCAAACAGGGATGAACATGCCAGGCTCATCCTCCATTTACATCTAGATAAAAATATGGAGAATGGGTCTAGAACCTTCTGACCTGCAGAGTTGCTGCAAATTCTACCCCTCTGCCTCTAGCAGTATTTGCAGTGGTTGTATTTCACCAGACAACCACACGGGAAATTTTACAAAGTAAGTTGCTTCTTTATGGACAGGTGACCTAGGATGAAAAGATAAAGCAAGTACCTAAATGGGAAGATTAAGTCATCCAGATGTTTTTTAGATTCTAATGTTACGAGTTGTATGTCTTAACTTGTATGAATGCTTAAAATATACATGTCTGAATGATACATCTCTCTCAAAACTCTCATTCACTCCATTCCCTATTAAAATACAAAACATCCCATGTAGGCACGACAATTAAACAACGTATGTGTAAGGTGATAAAGATAAGTAAATAAACAGAGCCCTGACTGGATGCGGTTGTCTATATACCAAAGGGATAATTTTGTCAAATTAACATGATGGACGTGATTTCATATGTGCGTAAAGGGAGAGAAGCATAATCAGACTGAAAGACTCTACCCCCATTCTACAACCTGAATAAAGATTACAGATTCGTGAAAAGGGAGGGAAGCATAATCAGACTGAAAGACCTTACCCCCATTCCACAACCTGAAAAAGATTACAGATTTGTGAAAAGGGAGGGAAACATAATCAGACTGAAAGACCCTACCCCCATTCTACAACCTTAAACAATAACATAACATTTGAAACATTCGATAAAATCCAATCTGAATTCCATTTTTAAATGAAAAAGGGGAATAATCATACCGTTTAAATGAAAATAATTTTACAGGGCTTTGCTTATTTACATCATTCTCAGACATACTTGTATGTAGTGAAACTCGATTCTGAACATGTCCAATAACTCTTCAACCTATACCTCACTCGGATGCCTCCGTAATTTTAGTATAAAAAATTAAACGCTGGTCAAAAGTCAACCAGGTTAAATCACCTTTCGCAAGTGTACGATAAAAATAAATAATAAAATTTATGTAAATACACTGAGGGTATAACATTAACCTGGCAAACATTGGTAAAACATAAAAAAATTAGGACATGATTTAGTAGGACAAATCCTTTAAAGGGACACACGGCAATCTTGATTTGTTTTTTTAATTGCAGGTTCCATCCGCTTCTACATAACTTGCAGATCATTAATATTAATTATTAGAACAGTTCTAGCAAATTGATTTTGTATAATTTCTAACTGTTGATTATACTGCACTAACAATGTATTAAATCATGGTAGATGCATGAAGGAAGATCGAACATTTTAAATTTAAAGGGATAGATGCACTATTTTCAAACAAGGTTTATTTTAAAGGGCTCTGAAAAACTTCAAAAAAGCTGAAAGAATTATCAAAATGCCATGAAAAATAAAGGAGATAAGACCTGTTGACAATTTGCAAAGAATGTAAATGAAGGTGGCCATCTTGGAATGATGAAATCATTGCGCCTTTTTACATATATGGCATATTGACAAAATATATTTTAAAAGCAAAGATTTTCTTTGCTTTCAAAGAAATTTTCTCAGTATGCCATAAATAATTAAATATGCCCTTTAAACCTACGGTAGAATCATGAACATGATCAGGAAAATAAACAATTTTTTTTTTAAATATATACAAATATGTTTTAAGGTAAAATGATACTGGATTAATACACCGAGATGCTAAATTAAATGCTTAATAAAAACTTCAAGGCTGCCGTGTGTCCCTTTTAAATAGAAAAATATGCTAGATTATTTACATGTAGAATTATGCTATAACGCTATGCTTATGCCATCCAGATTATAAATAATTTACGTAATTAGCAGGATAGGTGGTCTCCTTTGAGGCCCTCTTATTATCAGTTTTGTACCTACTACATAAAAGTTCTGTACGATATCAGTTATATTTACCTTCTTAATGAAAGCTCTAGGATTTTATTAATTTTGACAATTTAGCTAAACCGGTAATCATTGTATAAATAGCTGGAAGTTTTTAAAAGTAATTTTTCATGGACAGCATTAGCATAACATTTTTTTTTATAAATATCAAACGACTGTTTGGATGAATTTATAAAATTCAGTATCTTGCATAAATTCTGAATTTACAAAAAATTAGAAAGGCAATCATAGTAATGGTGATAACTATGATTATGGTGATAACGATGATTATGAATGATGTTATGAAATTAATAAAACTGCTCATTTTCTCAAAAGCAGATGTTAATAATTACAAGCACATAAGGATGATAAATTTACATTTTGATGATGATGATATGGGGATGACGACAACATGAGAGAAGTCACCATGACGTTATGATGACCAAGACCTGATGACAATGATGAATTTCATCAGGATGAAACACTTTATAATTCAGACATGTACATGGATACACTTTGCTGCTCAACAAAGAACCACATAAATGGTGGTTTACAAGTCTGTAAATTTTGCCTTATTAGACTTTAGACAGGGAAATCTCAGGCCTAATGCGAAAATTATAAGTCTTGCTTTCTTTATATATCAAGTATTTTGCTTTGGCACGAAAACAATGAATCACTCAACAGAGCGTTATGATTCTTCAGTAAAGCCTCGTGATTCTTCATTTTCTTAGCCTCACCAAATAAACTTAGGAAAATGCACTAACATAGTATCCTGTGTAAAGACCGAGTTGCTCAAGTCAGGGTCAACGTCAACTACTGTGGTCGATTTCGAATTCAAGTTTTACAAATTAGGCTAAAATCTACACAAGTGCGTTAAAATGAAAACAAAGGGACATCAAAAGTGATTGCAATCAATCTTTTACTAAAGCTTATCATTTTTAGTATTTTTGCGATTCCTTTGCAGCAACTATCCTCAAAACATCCGAGATCTATGAAAATACTGTTTAATCTAAACCATTTCTACAGCGCCGATTGCATATTTTGTAACTGCCATTAAGATTTGGAACCAATACGTTGCAATTTCAACTGGTATGATTTGGGACCGATATAATACAATTTCCACCAGTAGGCTTAGGAACCGATGTTACAATTTCAACCAGTACGATTTGGGATCGGTATGGTACAATTTCAATTGGTTGAGTTGGGACCGATATGGTACAATTCAGTACAGGTTTCCAGTTGCATGGTTCAGAATCACCTTTTGCTCGTCTCCCTACGTTTCTTTTTTAAACTGGAAGTGGGACTTGAAACAGCTCGCATAAATTCATGAACTAAAAGCGAAAAAATAGTAGTTCAACTCTGCGATTGTTAGTAAACTTGAGCAAAAAACTTCAGTTGAATTGCAAAAACTTATTTTCAACCCTATGTATTTAATATACATACATACATAACTATGACAGTTTCCCCTTACATTAAACAGTTACTGCACTATCTATACTGTATGTTAATCAGTTCTACAACTGCATGTCGTCTATACTGTATGTTAATGTATGTTAATCAGTTCTACAACTGCAGGTCGGACAAACTTATTCTAAAAGCTTAAAACATTTTCTATCAAAATACACAGAAAATTTGCATTCCTCAAATAAACACTCTGTTACAAGTGTATGTTCTACAATACCTATGAGCAAACATAAAACTGTACAAAGTTGCATTGAAGCTTTAAATATTAAATCAAATTATGCGCTATAAACAATAAAGGCGGGAATAGCGGCTATAAACAATAAAGGCGGGAATAGACAATAAAGGCGGGAATAGCGAATTAAAAACATAAAACATAAAACGAACTTCCGTACCAAACTGTTCTTGTTAAAAGTGTCCAAAATGCACGCATTCACATTTATGAAGACAATGAATAAACAAGCAAAAAAAAAAAAACATGGCACACAGCTGTGAATTAAGAATTAATGATCATCAACTAAAAATTAATGATCACCAAATAAGAATTAATGATCACCAAATAAGAATTTAATGATCACCAAATAAGAATTAATGATCACCAAATAAGAATTAATGATCATCAACTAAGAATTAATGATAATCAAAACAATTTTTTTCAGGAATTGAATTGAATTGGGTTTTAAGGCGCACCAACACATGAAAAGGTTATATGGCGCCTAATAGGCATGAACATGCCAGGCTCATCTTCCATGTACATCGAGATAAAATATGGAAAATGGGTCTAGAACCTTCACACCCTGAACTGCAGAGTTGCTGCAAATTCTATCGTAGAAACTCCATTTACGCTGGAGCCACGTTTATTGTTTCAGGAACATTTTTGGTTCACTGACCGATTATTAAGTCTTGTGGAAACAAAAATGCTTTGTAATTGCATCATTTTCCCCTAGATTTGTTTTTTTATTCACTATTAAAGTTATAAAGTCACAGCCAGGCAGGACAAGTGTTTAGTTTCATGACCGTAAAGACACCCCTATCTAACCTCACCTAATGGCAAAGCAGCGATTCTACATTTCACTACTTGATCACAACACAGACATTAAGACGAGAACGATGAAGGAATGTTAAATATTAATGATAATTTCTGAGATGTTTTGTTATAAAAATATATCTCAAATATACATTTATACACTTGTAATGCACACTATTGTCTCAATGTATCGTTTAAATCTACTATTATATTAAAGGAAGCTATTGTTTCCTTCATATTCATTATAACACTATCTTCATAATCTGTAGCTTCATATTCATTATAACACTATCTTCATAATCTGTAGCTTCATATTCATTATAACACTATCTTCATAATCTGTAGCTTCATATTCATTATAACACTATCTTCATAATCTGTAGCTTCATATTCATTATAACACTATCTTCATAATCTGTAGCTTCATATTCATTATAACACTATCTTCATAATCTGTAGCTTCATATTCATTATAACACTATCTTCGTAATCTGTAGCTTCATATTTATTATAACACTATCTTCATAATCTGTAGAAAAACACAGTCAAACAAACATACAAGGTCATCCTAAAAAGAAATTTGTTTGCTGTTTTCGACCCAGAATTTTTATAAGAGAGTAGGCAGAGACTTTTTTTCTTTTGACGACGACAGCACTTTTTTTAAGAATACATTTATAAATACATTTTCTTTAGATAGCAAGACAAAATATTTATGTGCTATAAAATTTGGGTAGGACCTTTTTTTCCTGGGTAGTTAAGAAAACAGTAAATATGTCCGCATTTGGTAAAAACTTGGATGATTAATGGTATTACAATACATAATGAAATGGGGTTCAACATCCCCTTAACATATCTTATTTGGTTGTATTGGGACAGTAACCTCAGAGGGAGATGAGATGAAGAACAAAGTTTCCCATCAGACAAGTCCCCACCAGGGGGTGAACCAACGTGGGACACAGGTCTGCAGCTCTAACGCTCCAGGCCTTATCCACTGAGCTACTGCCTGCTCAAACTAAACAAAAACTGTACAGACAGGTCTAGATGAACCAAGAGAGTATCATCTTTAATACAGAATCAACATGTCATTTACATTGTGTATACCTTACCTATAATGCCAGGTTTGTGTTATAGCGATACTACCAGTACCTATACATGTCGTATTACCTCAATAATGACGCTAGGCTAAATATGTCATGCTGTTAACGCTTACGTAAACATGTCATATTACGTCAACCGTGGCGCTACGCCACATAAACATTTTGCATTATGTCAACCGTGGCGCTATGCCACATAAACATTTTGCATTATGTCAACCGTGGCGCTATGCCACATAAACATTTTGCAATATGTCAACCGTGGCGCTACGCCACATAAACATTTTGCATTATGTCAACCGTGGCGCTACGCCACATAAACATTTTGCATTATGTCAAACGTGGCGCTACATCAAAACACATGTTGTATTATGTCAATCTTGGCTCTACGCCACATAAACATGTCACATCATCATGTCAATATCGCATCACGTTAATATCCACGAAACAATTGCACTTTACTGCTGTATATTATACATTTATACACATTTTAAAACCACCTCATGCTCACAGCAAACAAAACCATTCTATTAATAAAATGTGACAAGGACTGTCTGTTAAAATATATTATGATTATAAAATAAGAATACTGTTTTACTAGGCAAGAAGTTATCGCACTTGAACACGTTAACATGATGTCCAATGACTAGAGTCATTTTTAAAATGCCTCATGCCTCTTATTCATATTGATTTTTTGTCCAGTATGGGTATCGTTTTAAAAGACTGTACCAAAGTACATTCTGAACTAAAATAATGGTCACACATACAATAATTCCTTGGCATGTTGCCACACACATATACAACCTATCATTCAATTAGAACAATTCATCTCATAATAAAATATATAAATGAAGATCCTGATGGATAACACGCCAATATGATGGATAACACGCTCTACTGGCTAACATGGCTCTTATGACAATATAGCAAGTGGCATGTGTATTCTGCCAATCTGATGCAAAATTTTGACAATCAAGGGCAATCACTGCATGTATCAATCATGCTCTTTGCCAAACTCATCCAAGATCTCATTAAAACAAACCTTCAAATACAATTAGTGACAATTGGAAACCATTTACTAAAGTTACAATACAAAGTGAAAGTTTACGGACGGGGGGCGATGGACAATGGACGATAGACGGACGTCAGACAAACTGCCATGACATAAGCTTGACTGGCCTTTGGCCAGCAGAGCTAAAATTAAGCCAAATGTTCTACATTCACCACTAGACGGTGACTTCTTTTGAATGACTTTTCTTGTCTCCATAGAGACCTATAAATGAACCGTCCTCGTTAAATTTGCTTATATCAAAATCGCCTCCATACTCTTCAGTTATGTCTTCATCAGATTCATACGGCTTCACACTCTCAGATAATGAAACTTCATCCTCCTTCGGTCTGTCATCATCATCACCATCATCATCCCTAACAAGATAAAAAGTAAAATCTGTAACCTTTTGTTTTTAACTGAAGTAAAACACTAGAAGAACATGTTAACAAAACTTCAAACTACAACTGAACAGTTAATAAAGAGTGTATATTTATTCCAGAACACGCAGCATTTTCTATATTGAAACTTCAATCAGCAGCCTCTGTGTATGTAGCCCACTGCTGTGCACTTTAGAGCTGCAAACCTCTGCCTTGCATGTGTCGATGGTGACATCTCCCTCTGAGGTTCCTGTACCAATATGATGTATTGAAGGGACCTTAATGTCAAAACATAATCATCTTTCTAACAGAGAAAGACAGTGTGGGGGTCCAACACATCACCCATCATTAACTAAAAATTATTTAACAGTCTTTCAGGGTGACTCTTACTACAATATAGTTGAACATGCTCGGCAGATAGTCTCCGATACACATTGGAGCTCTGTTCGCGCCGTATCTGACAGATGATGAAGGCAAAGTGTCTTCCCAAAGGACAAACCAAAGAAACCCAAAGGTGTTACCTGTTAGACTTGAACCTGTGTGCTTAAACAAGAAACACAGAGGTGTCGTCAGTTAGGCTTGAACCCAGAGGGAGGTGCTGCCAGTTAGGCTTGAACCCAGAGGGAGGTGCTGCCAGTTAGGCTTGAACTCAGAGGGAGGTGCTGCCAGTTAGGCTTGAACCCAGAGGGAGGTGCTGCCGGTTAGGCTTGAACCCAGAGGGAGGTGCTGCCAGAGGCTTAAATCCAGAGGGAGGTGCTGCCAGTTAGGCTTGAACCCAGAGGGAGGTGCTGCCAGAGGCTTGAACCCAGAGGGAGGTGCTGCCAGTGGCTTGAACCCAGAGGGAGGTGCTGCCAGTTAAGCTTGAACCCAGAGGGAGGTGTTGCCAGAGGCTTAAATCCAGAGGGAGGTGCTGCCAGTTAGGCTTGAACCCAGAGGGAGGTGCTGCCAGTTAGGCTTGAACCCAGAGGGAGGTGCTGCCAGTTAGGCTTGAACCCAGAGGGAGGTGCTGCCAGTTAGGCTTGAACTCAGAGGGAGGTGCTGTCAGTTAGGCTTGAACCCAGAGGGAGGTGCTGCCAGTTAGGCCTGAACCCAGAGGGAGGTGCTGCCAGTTAGGCTTGAACCCAGAGGGAGGTGCTGCCAGTAAGGCTTGAACCCAAAGGGAGGTGCTGCCAGTTAGGCTTGAACCCAGAGGGAGGTGCTGCCAGTAAGGCTTGAACCCAGAGGGAGGTGCTGCCAGAGGCTTGAACCCAGAGGGAGGTGCTGCCAGTTAGGCTTGAACACAGAGGGAGGTGCTGCCAGTTAGGCTTGAACCCAGAGGGAGGTGCTGCCAGAGGCTTGAACCCAGAGGGTGGTGCTGCCAGTGGCTTGAACCCAGAGGAAGGTGCTGCCAGTTAAGCTTGAACCCAGAGGGAGGTGCTGCCAGTTAAGCTTGAACCCAGAGGGAGGTGCTGCCAGAGGCTTAACTCCAGAGGGAGGTGCTGCCAGTTAGGCTTGAACCCAGAGGGAGGTGCTGCCAGAGGCTTGAACCCACAGGGAGGTGCTGCCAGAGGCTTAAATCCAGAGGGAGGTGCTGCCAGTTAGGCTTGAACCCAGAGGGAGGTGCTGCCAGTTAGGCTTGAACCCAGAGGGAGGTGCTGCCAGAGGCTTCAACCCAGAGGGAGGTGCTGCCAGTTAGGCTTGAACCCAGAGGGAGGTGCTGCCAGAGGCTTCAACCCAGAGGGAGGTGCTGCCAGTTAGGCTTGAACACAGAGGGAGGTGCTGCCAGTTAGGCTTGAACCCAGAGGGAGGTGCTGCCAGAGACTTGAACCCAGAGGGAGGTGCTGCCGGAGGCTTGAACCCAGAGGGAGGTGCGGCCAGTTAGGCTTGAACCAAGAGGGAGGTGCTGCCAGTTAGGCTTGAACCCAGATGGAGGTGCTGCCAGAGGTTTGAACCCAGAGGGAGGTGCTGCCAGTGGCTTGAACCCAGAGGGAGGTGCTGCCAGTTAAGCTTGAACCCAGAGGGAGGTGCTGCCAGTGGCTTAAATCCAGAGGGAGGTGCTGCCAGTGGCTTGAACCCAGAGGGAGGTGCTGCCAGTTAAGATTGAACCAAGAGGGAGGTGCTGCCAGAGGCTTAAATCCAGAGGGAGGTGCTGCCAGTTAGGCTTGAACCCAGAGGGAGGTGCTGCCAGTTAGGCTTGAACCCAGAGGGAGGTGCTGTCAGTAAGGCTTGAATGCAGAGGGAGGTGCTGCCAGAGGCTTTAACCCAGAGGGAGGTGCTGCCAGTTAAGCTTGAACCCAGAGGGAGGTGCTGCCAGTTAAGCTTGAACCCAGAGGGAGGTGCTGCCAGAGGCTTAAATCCAGAGGGAGGTGCTGCCAGTTAGGCTTGAACCCAGAGGGAGGTGCTGCCAGAGGCTTGAACCCAGAGGGAGGTGCTACCAGAGGCTTGAACTTGCGTGCTTAAAAAAGATACATACACTCTGCCCACATCGTGGAATCCGCTGTCTTTCAGTTCTTGTTCTGGGTCGTGTCCTGCCTGGTGTTCTTTCTTGTCCACTGAAAAATGAGTTTTTGTATTATTTGACTGAAATAAATAATTCCCACTTCCCCTTCTCATATAGCAAATAAAGCAAAATAATGCCATCCCTAAAACTAATAAATTAATATTGGTGAATATGCCAACTATTGCTGGAAAGTATTCATCTTCACACCTTTTTTTTATTCAGATCTAGAAATAATTTAAGATTAACCTTTCTTTTAACAATTAAATCTGTATCATAAAAAAATGTAACAAAACACACTAACATGCTGGCTGACGTTAATCAGTTTGAAAAAGCACAGAATGTGAACCGTTAACTCTTTCAGCACCATTATCAAATAACAGCAATCTGGAACTATCATCAGCAGAAGGAGCAGCATCCGCAGTGACAGTTTCAGTAATTGGTTACACCCAACAAGAAATGTCCCCAATAAGTGACAAATGACCCCAAAAATGTTGACTCTTCCGACATTTGATCTCCAAGTATGACCTTGACCTTTGAGGATGGACAGTGAGATTACTATTTGCCTCCCTTCGGGGTCATAAAAAGGAGCAATATTGGTGTGTATATAACAGTAACAACATCAATATTATCATCAGCAGTAGTATTGAAATATATTCAAACTTTGGGAACTGCGCTTTCTGAGCAATCTGGTACCGAAAGACTGCCTTCACTAAAATAATAGCAAAACATTCAAATATGACCAACTCATAGGGTATGACAGATCCAGCATATAGGGCATTCAATACAAAAACACCGGTAATAGACTAAAGGTATTCCAAGACATAGAAGATCTGCGATCAGGAAAAAACTCTTGGCAACAGACTAGTAGAAGCAGGGACTTCAAAGTAACAAAAACATGGATAACAGAGTTGTGAAAACATAGATAACAGAGTTGTCGAAACATGGACATCTCAGTTATAGAAACATGGATAACAGAGTTGCCAAAACATGGATAACCCAAAACATGGATAACAGAGTTGCTAAAACATTGATAACCCAAAACATGGATAACGGAGTTGCTAAAACATGGATAACAGAGTTGTCGAAACATGGATAACAGAGTTGTCGAAACATGGATAACAGAGTTGTAGAAACATGGATAACAGAGTTGCTAAAACATGGATAACAGAGTTGTAGAAACATGGATAACAGAGTTGTCGAAAGATGGATAACCGAGTTGTAGAAACATGGATAACAGAGTTGCTAAAACATGGATAACAGAGTTGTAGACACACGGATAACAGAGTTGTCGAAACATGGACATCTTAGTTATAGAAACATGGATAACAGAGTTGCCAAAACATGGATAACCCAAAACATGGATAACAGAGTTGCTAAAACATTGATAACCCAAAACATGGATAACGGAGTTGCTAAAACATGGATAACAGAGTTGTCGAAAATAACAGAGTTGTCAAAACATGGATAACAGAGTTGTAGAAACATGGATAACAGAGTTGTCAAAACATGGATAACAGAGTTGTAGAAACATGGATAACAGAGTTGTAGAAACATGGATAACAGAGTTGTAGAAACAGGACATCTCAGTTGTCAAAACATGGATAACAGAGTTGTCGAAACAAGGACATCTCAGTTATAGAAACAAGGACATCTCAGTTAGAGAAACAAGTGATAGATCTCCTGATACTAGAGTCACAGCTCCATGCACAAATCATAGCTTCAAGTACAGATTGAGCAAACATTTGACATCCCAAAAAATTAACTCCAGTTGCAACACACCCTAAAAATAAGAAAGAAAAAAAAACAAGTCTGTAAGGAACAATCAAAAAGAAGTGACTAAGAAGATGTTTAAAGCTATGGTCTCCGACCGTTAAGTTACCTGCAAGTTACCTGTAACATATGTTGTACATAGTATATAAAGTTTAGAAGTTGGGAAATGTAATAACAGATTTGTGTAACTAAAGATATGAACACTTTTAGATGTCATGTAACATGTTTTATATAGTATACAAAGTTTAGACGTTGGAAACTGTTATAATTGTAGTTAACTGTGCACCTTTAACTCACTGCCTTTTGTAGTTTGTGTTTAATGTAAGCCAGTTAATACTAAAGCATTTGTTATTTGATTAAGTCAATTATGATTAATAAAATCACGGAGCAAAATAAGAACATCTATGTTCCTGCACACCAGCCATCAATCATGTTTACATAACGAATAACATAAAACCCAAAACCAAAAACACATAAAATTGAACAAACGTGACATTAATCTATTATGGGTTGTTAACTGTTTGCGTGTCAGCAGAGTGCCTGATGTTAAAAACTTACAAAGATAAATTCCACCCCGATTTCTGTGCATGTAACAGACGATAATGATAACCACGATGAACAGAATGATGATGGCCAATATCAACGCAATGATCCACAAGTTGCTCGCTGCTGCTTCCACGATAGGCTCCACGACTGAAAAATAGTAATATCTCAAGTTAGGATTGTCATCGTGTGAATTTACCTCAATATCAACTGGCTCATTCCTTTGATTAAATATATTGCAGATATTACAGAAAAATAAATGTGACTATAAGAATCTTTCATGGGTATCCAACATGACGTATTATTTTTTTATCCGAACCAAGGCCCTGCCGAGGTCCCGATTAAAAGAGTTATACCAAGGGTATCCGGTTTAGGTATCTGAACCGAATACCCATGATTGATTGCATATCATTTACATTGTAAGCATTGACGTCGCCAACTTATTCTAACGTTTAGCATGTTTATTTACACAATGACATCATGCAGCTGTCATTGTTGATATCAGCACACAACTTTTATCTTCCCTCACGTGTAAGATCAGGCTTTCGTAGGTAAATGCCAGATCAGGATCACACTCGAGGCTACGTCTCTCATGTGATCCTGTTCCGGCATTTAGCTACTCGAGGTGATACAAACTTCCAGAACAAGTTACTCCAGTAATGATCCTTTTATATCAGTTTAACTTTTGGGTATCGAAGCAAAGCTGCATACATTTCAGTCCAGAGAAATGTAAATGCTACATGCAATGTACCGTTGTCCATATATACATAATTTAAACAGAAGCCAAGCTATAAAAGAACTGCAAAACAACTTACTGGGTTTGACCATTTTTTTGCCATTGATGGTAAAGTTGAGGATGACTTCGTCATATCGATGTGAAATCTTTGCTGCATACTGTCGATCTATCATTGCGTTGTAATCGTTAAATGATGCCTCGTCGTCTCGCACAGTGGGAATCGTTATGGTCAGATTTTTGCCGGTTTGAGAACGTGTAAAATACCGGGCTAGTCCTTTTAGATCACTAGAGGGCACGAACACTGTCACTGAAGAAAAGAATGGTTCAAAATTCCATTATTTCTTAAAAAATAAATAATATACCTAATGGGACATAAAGTGGAGGAAGTGTAAAGTTTAGGAGAAGAAGCAAGATTTTTTAATACAAGTCTATAAGAGCAGAGTCTCATCAACATCAGCTTCATTTAGGACGAACTATAGTTGGTTAAATGGTGTTTTACATAATTTTAGCACATTTTAGGCTATATATGATGGTCTTTTTTTTCCACAGTGGAGGCAGACCACCGTTTTCCTCGGTAGAAATCGTGCTGTCTACCTCCCTCCATCCATAAGTATCAACACTTTTTCACTTACAAGTCAAGCTCCAAGTCAAGCTCCCAGTGGGAATCAAACCCGCAGCGGTGAGAGGCGAGAAAGTTTTAGATGCGGCGTCCATGGATAGGACCGTCTATACATCAATAATATATCTGTTTCTGCTAATTTTCCTGAAATTCTAACCAGAGGTTTTCGAGAAGTAGCGATTACAAAACATGGATGCCATATTACGGGCTACGGTATAAAAGTCTGACGATCTTCAATCAGTACAACAGCTCAAATTGCGCGATAATTTACAACGATCTTACCTGTCTCCTTCTCATCTGTATCTGGATTGTTCCTTACGTCATACATAATCCATTCAAATTTCATCTGGTTCGCCCATAAAATGTCTGTTGTGGCATCAACACCGATTTGCAGGTAAGTACCCGGCTCGACTTCGTAGGTGTCATTGGGACCATATAGAATTTGTATCTTATCTATAAAACAAAACAGTCGATAACAAACCTAAATACTAGATGATAGAGGTTTAAAGGTGTTGAAATAGATTTAATTTAGGACTGTTTTTTTTACATCAAGCATTGTGATATCCATGGAAATCTCAGTCTCATGTGTATGAAACAAACAGTTTATATCACAGGCATTCATTACGATAATACAGAAGGATAGAGAGAAGAGATATAGTTATAGTCTAATGTGTATATATGTCATGGCCAGAATCTAATTTCACACTCATTTTCCCAGATTTTTTTGTTCCTTTCTGATGTTCTGCGAGTAAATTTCTCTCAGCGACTGGGTCAGATATACATTATTCATCGTTTTTGCAGCACTGACACCTAAATATGCCCTACAGATTAAGAAATCCTTCACAGTTATCAAAATTTGTGGATTGTATAAAAGTTTACACAGAAATTGCTGTTTGCTTACTACAGTCGCGTGACGATGACGGAGTATTAGCCTTAATCTATTTATATACAAGTAGTTTATAATATTGGCCAATCAGGAAACAGTAAGCGATGCAGGTCTATACTCTGTCATTGTCACGCAATTTACAATCCGCGAAATTTGATAATTGATGAAGAATTTCTTAGCCGGTAGGGCATATATCTCTTCTTCTCTCTATCCTATATTATCGTAAAGAATGCCTGTGGTTTATATATATAACGTCCCCAACAATAAGTGATAGTCTCAGTATTTGCGTTTCGGTCCATAGTTTGCTCCATCAATGTGAAATTCAACTCCTTTTTAACACTTAAAATTCAACATTACAGTGCACGCTTCATAAATAACTTCTTTCTTACTCAGGTTTCTACTTTGTGACGCACTGTTGTTGTTTTTTTGGTTACTTTTTATTTGTTGCTATGGATGCATTTTGAAGAAAATGATTTGACACATGCATAGAGGCTTTGCTAACAATTTATTAAAAATAAAAATGCAAGACAAGAAATTCTAATGGTTTTTTTTACCAATTGATTCCATAAGATTTACGAAATCAGAGATAAAAGCATTTAGAACTTTCACTGCTCCATGAAAACAGAACAGTAACTATATTTATCAAACTTGATGGAAAAAACGAGGAAATGAGGCAAGATCATCACAACCTATATGTCTTAAAAGAAAAGAACTGCTCCACTGCAAATTGCAAACAGTGCCCTGAATTCTATAACATTCTCGAAGGGTAGACTTAGCTCACATTGGGGCACTGGGCTAATGTTCCCTTTTGAGAGAAGAAGCTGTGGACCTACATGTAGAGCCCTATTATGAAAAAGTCCAATTTTTTCATCTGACCAACACCAATGTCAATCCCAAGAGATATTCCTTCCTTACATGCTTAATATTTAATTAATGTCATTAACAGTGGGGGATGCCTGTCATAGCGAAACCGGGTGTGACCTATATTTTGTCGAAAGTAGGTCACAGTGACCCAACATTTTTGCACATGATGTTAGATCCATAGAAGGTACATTCTGGCAGAGCTTGGAGAAAATCTTGCAAGAAAGAAGCAAGATACGCATGTCATAGCGGAGACAAAACATGACCTATATTTAGTCGAAAGTAGGTCACAGCAACCAGAGATTCTGCAAATGATTTTAGATGCATATAAGGAACATTCTGGTTAAGTTTGGTGAACATCTTTGGTCTCAAATAAACTCCACCCCACTTTCCAAAAATGATACGCCCCAGAGGTCGTTTATTAGGGATTATACGGTATTAATAAATTAAAAACGGACCAACAAACAAACACACATATACCCGGATGACAATCGTGATCGCTAAGTAGAGATCAGTAAACGGGCTCAACAAAAGGTATTTCCTACTAATTTTACATCAAATATAAGAGCCCCTAGGCCATTAGTGATACTAGAGAATTTTTTACATTCAGTTCAGTAACACCAACCAAATGCTACATGCACAATTTCAAAACTGAAGCCATAACAATTATAGAAAAGAAGACTTATAGAAAAAATATGTCTATGTTTATGCTACATGCAAAATTGAGAGATTGTAGTTTCAGAAAAAATGTTTCAAGAATTCCCATTACATTTATTCTTTGGAACTGGGATCCTGTCTGTAAAACAAAACATTTAATTACAAACCTTAGATGATATACACATTAAAGATGTTGAAATAGAATAGAAAGTTGTGTCAAAACATTTCATTAGAATTGTTTCCACATCATACACCATGGTAACCATGAAACTCTCATTCTCACGTGTTTGAAACAAAACAGTTTACATAACAAATTCCTAGAAATTATTGTCCACATGCCGAAGGTGATGGAATTGGTTACCAGCTGCATTACGCTCCATACGTTCAAGGAAACGTGGCTCTCAAACACCACAGAATATCTTTATTATACTGTATGCTTCATAAATAATGTGTTTGTAACCAAAGTTTCTACTTTGTGATGTACTGTTTTGGCCAAATTTTGTTTTACTTTTGTTCATTTGGATCGAATTTTGAATACATGACTTTACAAATGCTTTGCTAACAATTTACCAATTGATACGTTAAAATACAAAAAGCCAGAGGCAGCAAAATGACGTGTGAGCATGAGTTTTTTTTTTTACATTTTTCCCTCCTAAAAACAGAAGATGAAACTTTCAGCACTCCCCAGATGAATGAATTCTTAGTGGCCAACACATTACCTAATAGGTTATTTCAAGCTGCCCAAGAGAGAGGAGCAGGAAATATAGGAATCTGGATACTATGCCCTAGTTTACTATTGGACAGAATATGTGTGCTTGTAGGATAGACTTTGGTATGTTGGACTGCCTGGATTATGTCCCCATCCAACTTAAGGACACACAGAAGAACCCCAGTGGTGCCAGTGGGTTCAAAACCTTGATCTCCAAATTCTGTGAAAACCGTTGCTATCCAATGGGCCACAGCAGACCATGTCTGTGCTCCCCAAAAACAGGGCACGGCTAACACGTTGCACTGGAGTGGTCTTTTTCTTTTAAAATGTATCCGTAATTTTAATCTATAGCCAGCTCCTCATATTTTTCATAATGCTTGATAGTCATGTTTTCGATTCTGGTTATAGATAAAAGTAACACTCTGGCGTATATCTCCTATGTCCAGAAAACAGAATACAGTTTAACTACCATGAGTTTTGCAATGCACTAGCACATGTTTGTTTTTTCTGATGTATTTTATGGAGAGATAGAAATCACGTTTATGCATGCAGCTTTAAGCGCCGGTTATTTAGTAACTTAAACAGTCAAAAAGAAGTTCCAAAAACAATTGGGTAGCGGGAAATATTTCCCTAGGGAATTATTTCCCCTGAGTTATTATCACTTTTCCGTCCCTCAAAAATCTTGGTAAATCCTTGCAAGAAATGCAATATATGTGAAAAAGAAATATCATTTGAAAACCATTTGTTTCCACTTTAACATATATAATATAGATTCTCTTCATTCAACAACCACACCTTAAATAATTATGCAAAAAGAACTTCTTGGTTCAAATAACATTTCCACCAACTTACCTATAACTGTCAAACATCCATCACCGAAAGCTGTCCCATATTCGTTGGCCACCATGCATTGGAAGCACATTGTATCGGCGAGGGTTACACTGGGTACGATCAACTCCGTCCGCTCAGAGTTCAATTTAAACCTTCCACCTACTGTAATAGGGTCTCCATTGGCTGTAAAACATTCAAGGGTAATTAATATGGTCCGATGTACGGGACTTTAAAAATCTTTCATGAGTATCGGTGAAGATAGGGAATTTCAACCCGAGGTATAAGTGTTTTTATTGGAACCGAGGCTCTGCTGAGATTCCGATTAAAACACTTATACCGAGGGTTGAAATTCCATATCTGAACCGAATACCCACGATAGATTCTTTTGTGCATTGACACCACCAGCTACTAACTTTTTGCATGTCTTCCTGCATACCGGATGTTGGTGTGCACGCGACTTTAATCTTTACCCATAAAGATAAGACTTTCCACACCCCATGTAAAACGTGGATAGCTTTATCTGGTGGAAAAGAAAATAGTATCCCAATGTAACCTAATATATAGAAAATATTATGTCAGTGGTTTTTACTATCAAGTTTATTAGGCGAGGCTTAGAAAACGCAGAATGGCGAAGCTCTGCCGAGCCATTCTTCGTTTTCGTGCCGAGCCTAATAAACTTGATAGTAAAAGCCACTGACATAATATTCTATTTATCATGTAGCTTATCCACATTTTTACTATGAATTACTATTATTACCTATTTCTCGAGGGATTCCGCATTGATTTTCTCTATTGGTCATTGCCTAATAAAGCAGAAAAGTGCATATCTGCATGATAAAATGTGTTAATGAGACATAAAACTGCATTTAATTTCATTTCTAATAAACACGACATACATGGAGGATCTTACATGAGTGGCTATTTATTAGGCCAAATAAAATACTATGTGTGGTTCCGGTTACCCGACCAACTCTATATTTTTGTTCCATTTTCGTCAACCCTAATTTTATTTTATTTTCAATAAAAAGTATGAAATTACGTGTGGCGAATCATCATACTCATAAAGGGACGCAACTCCAGTAAAGTCAATTTCATTTTGAACACACTTTCAGCTCTGTTTATACAAATTACTTTGACGAGATTGGAAAATTAGGTCCATTTATGAACACTAGCATGATGGAGGAAGTTACAAGATAACAAGCAAGACCTACTTGCAGTCTAGGCTCATTTACCCGGTTCAAAAATCACTCTCCAAGGTTTTACTGATCTACCATACCTAAAAAAAAATCCAATGTAACCTGAATGTCACATATTATTGTATTTACCCTTACTGGAGTGATTAAACAGAGCTGGCAAATATGATATGACAGCATAGTTAATGAGAGGTTGACAAGAATCAGATGGGAAATACAATAGAATTATTACTATGGCCAAAAAAAAATACCTGTGTTTCTGGTGGCCCGACCGCCCCTATTTTTAAGGGGCCAACCCTAAAACTTTTTATGATTTTTTTTTTTTTTTTTAATTTTTTTATTTGTTCTGTACAATGATTTATCACAATATATCGAGGTAAACTGACATCACAGAGAAACTTTCAGCTGTATCATCAACTTGTAGGGTTTATGAGATAAATACATGTAGAATCTCACAATATCTTGCTCCAAAAAAAAACAAAAACAAGAGGCCCAAGAGGGCCTGTGGACGCTCTACTGGCTAACATGGCTCTCATAACATCAATGAAGCGAATGACTGCCATTTACGTTTTTTTTTGAAAGTTTCGGGCAAAAAACAGCTTTTTGACTAAATCAAGGGCCACAACTAAAGAATCTGGTAAAGTTTGGTAAAGATCAGATGAAAAATGAAGGCCATACCGTATTAACGAGGCAAAATATAGCATTTATTTTTAACTAAATCAAGAGCAATAACTATACTCTGTTACTGGTCCGACTGGTCCAACATAAAGCTAAAAAAAAAAAGAGGTCAATGACCTTGAAGCTCTACTGATTGAATTTGATTTCAGGAAGTAGTCGCTACAGACTTGTTTTTTGAAAATCTATTTTTAACCGTGGCGGCCATCTTGAATTTCCGGCCGACCTGAAATTTTGCTAAGATCAATAAGACATTAAGAGCAACATTCCTGTGAAGTTTCATGAAAATCCGTCTGGTAGTTTCAAAGAAGTAGTCGCTACAAGTTTTCATTATATAACTCGATGTAAACAAAGCAGCCATGTTGAAGGTCAAATCAAAACGATTTTCGACAAGGACCAACATCATGTCATACTGATCATTTTAGAAAAAGTCCCATATCAATATCTCTTATTGTTTTGAAGAAGTAGTCGCTACAAACTTATTTATTTTAAATCTATTTTTAGCTGTGGCGGCCATCTTGAATTTCCGGCCGACCTGAAATTTTTCTAGGATCAACTAGACATCAAGAGCAACACTCCTGTGAAGTTTCATGAACATCCGTCAAGTAGTTTCAGAGGAGTAGTCGCTACAAGTTTTTACTATATAACTCTATGTAACCAAAGATGGCCACTGGCAGCCACGTTTAACGTCGAATCAAAATAATTTTCCACAAGGATCTACATCATGTCATGCTGATCATTTTAGAAAAAGTCCCATATCAATATCACTTATAGTTTTCAAGAAGTAGTCGCTACAAACTTATTTTTTAAAAATCTATTTTTAGCTGTGACGGCCATCTTGAATTTCCGGCCAACCTGAAATTTTGATAGGATCAATTAGACATCAAGAGCAACATTCCTGTAAAGTTTCGTGACAATCCGCCAAGTAGTTTCAGAGGAGTAGTCGCTACAAGTTTTTACTATATAACTCTATGTAAACAAAGATGGCCGCTGGCAGCCATGTTTAACGTTGAATCAAAACGATTTTTGACTAGGATCAACATCATGTAATGCTGATCATTTTACAAAAAGTCCCATATCAATATCACTTATAGTTTTCAAGAAGTAGTCGCTACAAACTTATTTTTTAAAAATCTATTTTTAGCTGTGACGGCCATCTTGAATTTCCGGCCGACCTGAAATTTTTCTAGGATCAATTAGACATTAAGAGCAACATTCCTGTAAAGTTTCATGACAATCCGTCAAGTAGTTTCAGAGAAGTAGTCGCTACAAGTTTTTACTATATAACTCTATGTAAACAAAGATGGCCGCTGGCAGCCATGTTTAACGTTGAATCAAAACGATTTTTGACTAGGATCAACATCATGTCATGCTGATCATTTTAGAAAAAGTCCCATATCAATATCACTTATAGTTTTCAAGAAGAAGTCGCTACAAACTTGTATTTTAAAACTCTATTTTTAGCTTTGGCGGCCATCTTGGATTTCACATCAACATGAATTTTTGCTAGGATCAACTAGACTTTATGGGCAACATTTCTGTAAAGTTTCATGAATATCCATCCAGTAGTTTCAGCTGTGAAGTCGCTACAAATAAAAGTTTACGGACAGACGGACAGACAGACGGACAGACGGACGCCGCACCACGGCATAAGCTCTGCTGATCTCTGATCAGTAGAGCTAAAAAAAAAAAGGAATAATTACCAAAAAAAATAAAAATATTAATAATTAATATAAAGACAGTTGTAAAATCTGGTAAAGTTTGGCAAAGATCAGATGCAAAATGAAGGCCCTATCGTATGACGAGGCATATTATAGCATTTTTAACAAAATCAAAGGCCATAACTCCGCTGTTACTGGTCCGATCTGGTTGATTTTCGAACTTGACCAAGCTTTCTCAGACATTAACAATTTCATGAAGTTTGGTAAAGATCGGATGAAAAATGAAGGCGCTATTGTCTTAACGAGGCAAAATATATCATTTTGAAGTAAATCAAGGGGCTTAACTCCGATGTTACTGGACCGATATGGCTGGTTTTCGACCTTGTCTGAGCTTTCATTGATATTAACAATCTGATACAGTTTGGTAAAGATCGGATGAACAATGAAGCCCCTATAGTCTTAACGAGGCAAAATATAGCATTTTTAACTAAATCAAGGGCCATAACTCCGCCGTTACTATTCCGATATGGCTGGTTTTCGAACTTGTCCAAGCTTTCATTGATATTAACAATCGAATCAAGTTTGGTAAAGATCGGATGAACAATGAAACCCCTATCGTCTTAACGAGGCAAAATATAGCATTTTTAACTAAATCAAGGGCCATAACTTCGCTGTTACTGGTCCGATATGGCTGGTTTTCAAACTTATTCGAGCTTTCAACGACATTAACAATCTGATAAAGATTGGTAAAGATCGGATGAACAATGAAGCCCCTATCGTCTTAACGAGGCAAAATATAGCAATATAGCATTTTTAACTATATCAAGGACCATAACTCCGCTGTTACTGGTCCGATCTGGCTAGTTTTCAAACTTGTCCGAGCTTTCATTGATATTAACAATGTGGTAAAGTTTGGTAAAGATAGGAAGAAAAATGAAGGCCCTATCGTCTTAACGAGGCAAAACTTAGCAATATAGCATTTTTAACTAAATCAAGGGCCATAACTCCGCTGTTACTTGTCCGATCTGGCTGGTTTTCGAACTCATCCGAGCTTTCATTGATATTAACAACCTGTTAAAGTTTGGTAAAGATCGGATGAAAAATGAAGGCCCTATCGTCTTAACGAGACAAAAGTTAACAACGGACGACGGACAACGGACGGACGACGGACAACTCGGCATCCCATAAGCTCTGCTGGCCTTCGGCCAGTAGAGCTAAAAATAAAATAAAAAAAATAAAATGCCTACCTACCGACCCTATTTTTTTAGAGCATGCAATAGGAAACACACATATTTTTTTTTTTGGCCTAAAGAAAATTGTTCTGAAAAGCTTGAGTCACCGTGGGTGGATACGCCACATCTGCAGGATCTTGCCTTAGGCACGAATCATAAAGAATGATACAACTTTATTATTCTAATTTCTTCTACTGAATATATCAAATATTCCTGTCAGATATTGTTTGTTAGTATGAATGTTTTTTTACGTCATTTTCATCACACGTAAGGTTATATATGACAGTCGATTTTTTGTGTTGGAGGCAGACCACCCACTTTAACTGTACACCTCCCACCACCCGTAAGAATCGACACTTCCTCACTTACAAGTCGAGCTGCCAGTGGGATTCGAACTCGCAGCGGAGAGAGACGAACGTTATTTTGTGATGTCCACTAGGAACGGATAACAATCATACTAAAGATCCTGAAGAAACAGGTATAATTTCCACGAGTATTTCATTTTTTCAAAAGTTCTTACTACAAAGCACCATACAAGATAACACAGTGACTCGAAATAAACAACTGTTAATACTAATTAACAAAATAAAATTTACTTACGGCAAGCTTTCTCATCAGACTTATCTTTACAGTCCTTTTTACCGTCGCAAACCTGTCCTGCAAGAAGACACCCGGTTTTGTCCCGACAGGTGAAGTTTGGATATTCACATGCATTCGTAGTACAAGGTGCACCCGTGGCTATGCAAACATCATTACATAAACTCATTCCCTCATTACAGGTGATTTTACCTGATGTAAAGAAATAATATACAAATATTAACTACAACTATCACTGAAGGTGATGAATACCCCCACTTTTTGATCAGTTGTTATGTGTATATGACATTTGGGAACAACCCATGCAAAATTGTTTGAGAAATGAAAGTAATAAAACTGTGTTACGGGACGCGACGTGACATGACCGGACAAAAAACTATTACGCGACAAATTAATATGCCCATTAGTTTTTATTCCCATGAAATAATATACCCATTAATTTTTACTGCCATGAAATAATACACCCACTATTGTTTGAATAGTGTTTAACATCGTTTTTAGCACATGTTAGGCCATATATGATGGTTGATTTTTTTTGTGGTAGAGGCAGACCACTCCATTTTTCCTGGTGGTCTGCCTTCAGTACTTTACACCTCTTGCCATCCGTCAGAAACAACACTTTCTCACCTGACAAGTCAAACTCCTCTTCTGGATTTTTGCAAGCTATACATTTATCTTTATATACCAGAGCTGCATATCTGCATAATTTGTGCAAATAAATGAGCCAACAAACAAAAAAGATTTTGTTTTATGCGTACTAAAACAGTAAAAAAAAAAAGAAAAAAAAAAGGAAAACACAAAGGATTTATTTCAATGTGTAGCGAAACATAAATAATGTGTTTAAAATTTGGCAAATCTCCATCTTCAAAATTTATGGTTAGTTCTACTGTTGAACTGTTCCGTAATCGTCACTCGTATGTAATATGTTCATGTTCTATATGATGCAAGCATCGATTAGAACATATTCAGAACAAATCAACGCTTGACTAAGCAAACACTTCATAGATGAGTTTCATGTTTTTTTAACTTCTTAAAATGTTTAAATAATTTATAAATAATAGGTACCGTAATCCAGTCTGTGTATTTAATATATCCTGTCAATTTTTCTCGTAAAAAATACTAAAATATATTGTCAGGTAAAGCGTTCTCGGGCGGAAAAAGTATAAACATTGATCACAATGTAAATAAAATGAGTTATCGTTCAACCAATATATACGTTTCTTTTG
Organism: Cyrtodaria siliqua; assembly: GCA_037043455.1. Classification (NCBI taxonomy): domain Eukaryota; kingdom Metazoa; phylum Mollusca; class Bivalvia; order Adapedonta; family Hiatellidae; genus Cyrtodaria; species Cyrtodaria siliqua. Next base: position 69,623 of record JAWPHD010009279.1, read on the forward strand.
AGCCAACTGTTCGTCAATAGTTTGATTTAATTGACCAATGTGTTGCAAAGTAAACAAGAAATGTCGCTGTGTGGCAAATGCCCCCGAAGTGGTTTTGACCCTTGCCCTCTAAGTGTGACCTTGACCTTGGAGCCACGGACCTGGATTTTGCACGCAACACCTCGTCTTGTTGTGGTGAGCACTTGTGCCAAGTTATTTGAAAATCCGTCCAGGAATGTCAGAAACACAAACAAAACAAAACATACACACATGTGTACACAAACATATCATTTGACAATTTAGTTGAACTGTACATTTACAAAAAAGAGTAAAGGAAGATAAAAAAAAAGCAGCGAATAATGTAAACAAATGACGGGGGAAAAAACTCAAGTAGTAAAACCCTTATCTAGATCTGCTGTGATCTATGCGAACATCCTATGGGAATATAAGCGACATCTTCTATCACTGAATGGAGGGTTCATTCTTTTACATTACCTAAATATGACTTGCATGCAAATACATGAAAAGTGAATAACGTACCTGAACATATCTTTTCATCACTGTTATCAGGACAGTCCTTATAGTTGTCACATTGTCTGTTGCCCGGTATGCACTTAGGACTGCCATCACGATTTGGTTTGGTACACTCAAACATGAACGGTGGGCAGCCTGCAATAAAACCAAGCATGCATTAAATTATATAAGAAAGAATTCACTTGAATGTTGTTTAGCAGACACATCAACACATTTTAGGTTATTTACAGCCGTCTCAAAGAAAGGGGAAGAATACATAGGAATATGGCAACATGCCCTACTCTTACAACCACACACCCTCCCCCACAACCCCCTCCGCCGCTAAGAAAAAGAGTCTTGCCCAAAAAGACACCGACCAAAGAACTTGGTGACTTGAATCCAGGCCTTGAATTCACCAACCATTCTTGAGAAGTCTTAGACTTAAGCCCAAGTATGCAAATTTCAATAAAAAATATATCTAAAAGTTTAATTTAATGGATAAACGTTCATGACAACCTGCTATGAACAAATAAGATAAATACTAATAAATAGCAACTGTGTAAGACTGTTTAACTTTGATGGTCGTGGGAATATTTGCGAATGGAATTTGAGTCTAAGAATAGTCTGAAAAATTTCAGGCCTGGTTCTCCAGAATTCAACTCCACTGTGTACCACGTTGAGACAGCAATCTTTCAATCATATCACGATGTCCCAACTAAATTCCATTTTGATTATTTCGCTCTTCGGGGCATAGTATTTTGTTAGATACTGGGACCATACGCCGCTGGACATGGGGGAAGCAAAGATCTCTATGTCCACCACCATATGCATGCTATCTTCGGGATGGTTAAAATTATGTACTATTGATTTTATGAATATTGAGTTCTGCTCAACCCGGGGCTAGAGGGCGTGAGCGGTAGCTAGCATATTTCACTACCGTTCATGAACAGTCTCAATCAAACTGAGACTGCAATATTTCGTATGTGTCGTATTCGGCTGTTTCCAAAGGTCCACTCTCATACTCTTGTAACAGTGAGCTCAACGCTCAACTTTATCGTGCTGCCACACTGGAATACCACACCGTGCACATGGCACGATACTCCACCCAGTCACATTAATTATACTGACACTGGGCCAACCAGTCATAGGACAACACTTTATATGCAGAATATCCAACAAGGGAACTAGTACCATTTTTAAGAAGTCTTTGGTACGACCCCAATGGAGATTGAAACCACGACCTCCCGCATGCGAGGCACACACTAAAAGAAGTGTGTCTCAAGTACAAATGTACGTAATAAGTAGATAGATATGGACCAGACAGAGGTATGCACTAAACAGAGATATGTACAACCTATACGTACCAATAATTGGGTCTGTGTTTATGTACCATGATGGAGGCGTACTGTATGCATTGTGATTTTTAGTGCCACATCGGAAAACCGCATCATTACCCAAAGGTGCAGAGATACCAGTTAATTCTTGTCCATGCAGGAACTGGGGTGGAGCTGAAAAAGAAGTCAATAATACTGATGTTTGCATTTACTCATCCTGTCACATGTCTACCAACTTTTGATGAATATTTAACTCCAAAATCAGGAAGTCATGTACCATTTATTTCAGTAGTAGGCTTAAATCACTAAGGCCACAAAAAATTAATTACCTGGTTCTCAGGCCACTTTTTCTGAGAAGAGATGCGGGCGGGCGCATTTTTTTTTAAAATTTTACAGTGGTCAACAGACACGCGGGCGATTTTTTTTTATCCAAACTTTTAATTCCAATACATGTATTGATGCAAAATATCTCGAAATACATGTGCAATAACCAGTTGGATCAGCTCATCTCTATTGTCGATCATTACCTTATCATTTCTTCCCGACTTATGCTTCTTTCAATCGCAATAAGTCTGTATATTTGTATTTATTGCATGTTGTTGTGAGACTTTGTCGATTAGACGCTTGAATAAATCGCCTGTTCTGTAGCACCTACTAGTTCCAAGCGTCTCAAGCGTCTGACTCTCCTAGATTGGTACCCGTACGACTGCAACACTAACAAGCTAGCGAGCAGAGCGGCAGATAGTCGGCCGCACACCAGTCTACCGACAAGGGGATTCCCCTGAGGTAGTTACATGTAAAAACCGGAACAAACTTTTATGCGGAACTTCTTTTTCGAAATTTCGGTAGCGCATTTCCAATTTTTATTTTATTACTTTTGAGATAAAATCAGCAATGCAGCACCAAAAAAAGACATGCGGGCGGGCCTGAGAACCAGGTAATTAATTTTTTATGGCCTAAAAAACATTTTTATAAAGGACAATCTGCATTGATTTTGATCAATGTCAACCTTATGTAACATATTATTGAAACAAACCTTGAAACTAAATCTAATCATTTCCAATACTATTTAGTAAATGCATACATTTGCCTATTCTGACAAACCATGGGCTAAAACTCTGCAATTATGCTGAATTAATCAAGGGCTACAACTCTGTAACAGGTAGGACAATTATGTGACATAATCAAGGGCTACCACCGTAATGGGTAAGACAATTATGCTAAATTAATCAAGGGCTACAACTCTGTAACAGGTAGGACAATTATGTGACATAATTAAGGGCTACAACTCTGTAACAGATAGGATAATTATGATGACATAATCAAGGAATACAACTCCGTAACAGGTAGGACAATTATGCTGACATAATCAAGGGCTACAACTCTATAACAGGTAGGACAATTATGTAACATAATCAAGGGCTACAACTCTGTAACAGATAGGATAATTATGATGACATAATCAAGGAATACAACTCCGTAACAGGTAGGACAATTATGCTGACATAATCAAGGGCTACAACTCTGTTAACGGGTAAGACAATTATGCTGAATTAATCAAGGGCTATAACTCTGTAATGGGTAGGACAATTACGTGACATAAGCAAGGGCTACAACTCTGTAACAGGTAGGACATTTAAGCATGCTGCTGAACTCATCCAACATCTTTATGGTACAACCATTCCTACCAAGTTTGGTGAAAGTCTGATAACAATTTAGTAATGCTTATGAGTAAAGCACCTCAAATTCCCCTACTTTATGCATGTATTTTGCTCACTGTCATTTTGTCTGACATCTTAGTGAATCCAACTGTCGACTCAAATTTACAAAAAATCCAATATAAAAGACTGAAAGGGAAATAGACTGTCTACCCATAAATTGTATGAATGTGGCTACAGAGGCTTAAGAATATCATGCTTCAAATGTTTTTCATAATGGGACACAGCAATCTTGACCTTTGACCCCAATGTATTCTGGGACCATCCTCGTAGCGTGAAAATTCTAACCATGAAGTTTGATAACGTGGCTAAAGAGATTGAAGTGTTGTCATGCAGGTAAGGTTTTTCATGACGACCTTGACCTTTGCCCGACTAGCCCCAACAAAGGTTTTTCATGATGACCTCGACCTTTGCCCAACTAACCCCAACAAAGGTTTTTCATGATGACCTTGAACTTTGCCCGACTAACCCCAACAAATGTTTTTCATGACGACCTTGACCTTTGCCCAAATAACCCCAACAAATGTTTTTCATGACGACCTTGACCTTTGCCCCACACACCCAACAAAGGTTTTTCATGATGACCTTGACCTTTGGCCAACTTATCCCAACATACTTTGGAGCCATCCTCTCACCGTGGACAGTCTCCTCATGTAATTTGATGAACGTGGCTACAGAGGCTGAAGATTTATCATGATCGGCCATGGTGACTTTTGAATTTTGACCTTTGACCTACTGACCCCAAAATTATTTCAATGTGATCAGTATACACATGAAGTTTGAAGATGATATAATACATGGTTTCAAAGTCATGAAATAGAAATAAAACTGTTTACAGAAGGGCATATTGATTACTACATGGCTCCACAGGCAAGGACGTAATAGCAACAGCTGGTATTGCAATTACTTTTAATATACTGACTTCATTATGCACTTTCATATTTGCAAAACATTTCCATTTGTTTTAAGTGAATGTCGCAACATGCTCCACACTTCATTTGAATGGCAAAATGTATTAAAATTGTTATTAAAATTGCTATTAAAAGCACAAATGGATTTAAACATAATCTTCATAAAAATAAATTTGGACAACCAAATACTTAACAGTGATCTAGATGTCTTACTGTTGTAACCTAAGTAATACGGGATAGTTTCATGTGTCTTCAAACTTTAAAGGGAGTACATCAGGCTTTTCAAAGGGGTCTAGGGGTCCGACTTAAAATTGAGAAATAATGATATTTTCTATTTAAAGCGCCTAAACATAATGAATGATCCTCAAAATGACCCCTTAGTAACAAGGAAATTCATTCTGTACAGTAATACATGCTATCCTAGGTTACGCACCAGGGTTAATTTCAGCATTTTATGCCCGATTCCGTCCTAGCTATATGGTGTATTTGAAGTTTAAACCTTAACAATATGGTTCGAACATCATATTTTGATGGATATAAGTGTTTAATCATGAATTGGAACGTTTTTATAATGTAAGATATTTCTAGAAAAATCTTGATGTACTCCCTTTAAGGTCAACCCTCATAATTGTTCTATAAATAGAGGATCTTACATGAGTATTTAATTTATTAAACGAGTTGAATAAAATTATATCATGATATCATATCAGTTTTATCCGAGTTTAATTAACTCAATATTAAATAGGCATGAATGTGAGATTTATTTTTCACATAACTCCAAAAAAGTTTCATGAGCATCATTTATTGTTGAATCTGCCTGTATATAACGTCTTTGTGGATGTCGTAGATTTGTATGGTGTCGTATGTTGATGTCAGTGCGACACCCAACAACGGAACTACCTTGGGAATTTCAGTATCCGGTATTTTAAACGTTTTAGGAAAACGATGGGGCAATTCAGATGCACACGGAGATGAACAGAAACAAGAGCATCAAGAATTGCAGGGCAATCCATAGTCCCCCACCGGCCCAGACAAACATTTTCCAGACATTTTCTATGATTGAGGTCAAAGATCAAGGTCAAGTTCACAATGACCTTATTTTGGTACACGACACACCGCTATCCCAAGATGTATTCACATACCAAGTTTGGTGTCTCTATGTGTTATAGTATTGAAAATAGGGTCCGAACAAGCATTTTCTATGATAGAGGTCACAGGTCCAGGTCAATGTCACAATGACCTTATTTTGGTACGCGACATACCGCTATCCCAAGATGTATTCACATACCAAGTTTGGTATCTCTTAAGTGTTTTAGTATTGAAAATACTGTCCGGACAAGCATTTTCTATGACAGAGGTCACAGGTCAAGGTCATAGTGACCTTATTTTGGTACGCAACACACCGCTATCCCTAGATGTATCCACATACCAAGATTGGTATCTCTTAGTGTTATAGTATTGAAAATACGGTCCGTACAAGCATTTTCTATGACAGAGGTCACAGGTCATGGTCACAATGACCTTATTTTGATACGCGACACACCGCTAATCCAAGATGTATTCACACACCAAGTTTGGTATCTCTAACTGTTATAGTATTGAAAATACAGTCCGGACAAGCATTTTCTATGACAGAGGTCACAGGTCAAGTCACAATGACCTTATTTTGGTATGCGACACACCGTTATCCCAAGATGTATTCACATACCAAGTTTGGTATCTCTAAGTGTTATAGTATTGAAAAAACGGTCCGGACAAGCATTTTCTATGACAGAGGTCACAGGTCACAGTGACCTTATTTTGGTACGCGACACACCACTATCCCAAGATGTATTCACATACCAAGTTTGGTATCTCTAAGTGTTATAGTATTGAAAAAACGGTCCGATAAGGTTTTTCTATGACAGAGGTCACAGGTCAAGGTCAAGATCACAGTGACCTTATTTTGGTACGCGACACACCACTATCCCAAGATGTATCCACATACCATATTTGATATCTCAGTCTTATAGTATTAAAAATACTGTCCGGACAAGCATTTTCTATGACGGAGGTCACAGGTCAAGGTCAGAATGACCTTTTTTTGGTACGCGACACACCGCTATCCCAAGATGTATCCACATACCAAGTCTGGTATCTCAAAGTCTTATAGTATTGAAAAGATGGCACAAACAAGCATTTCGGAAAGACGGACGGACGGACTGACAGGGTGCAATCCCCCACCCCCCCCCTCGCGTGACTGGTGGGGGACTAATTACTAAACCATGATTCAGCCTTCATTGCATATTTATTTCACTAGTGCAATATGATAAATTTATCATGGCTTTGTGATAAATAATATACCTGTTATTTTTAAGTTAACCTTCCCTTGTGTTTTCTTGTCCCCAAGTTTAGCCTCGCAAAGATATTCTCCCTCTTGACTCTGTGTATCAGAAGACGGGACTTGGACATTTGGTATAATAAATGTCCGTCCGGTATTATTCAGCGGCATGCCTCGCAAATACCAATCTATTGTCAGCTTTTGCCTGGAAAATAAAAACACTTATTGATATATGGTGGAGACATAGTTTTCTTTCTTTGTATTACGAAATAGCATTTCCAGTAAATCTCGCGCAATTAACCCGGATGTTTTCGCAGACGATCAAAAGAAAGGCTTGACCCACAACTCGATTCTTTCATCAATTAAAGGAAAGGAAACTCACCCTTTCACCGAGTAGTAGGTAAAAATGCATATGAGCTTGGCCGTTTCTCCTGCCATGACCTCCACGTCTTTATGGTACACAAGGGTAGGTTCCCGATCTGACACGGCTGTAATAACAAGTGGAAATTCTGTCAAATAAACTGCCTATAAATGATAGTGAGACTGAATGCATAATTGGAAAGATAATGCACAGGGAATAGGTTGCAATGTGGGCCACATTCTTGTTCAGTTTGAGTTTGCCGAGCCCAATCTTTACAGCTTTAAAGTAGAATATTGCTTAAGCAGATGTTGACCTCAAATGTCAATGTTCCTGTACCCTCCTCAAATGTCAATGTTCCTGTACCCTCCTCAAATGTCAATGTTCCTGTACCCTCCTCAAATGTCAAGATACAAACAGTATGTTCCTGTACCCTAAGCTTTTCGAAATATATATATATTATTTTTCATTAGTGTTTGTCTGACCAGCTGGCCTTATATTCATCAAACTGTTGAGCAAAAGAAGCGGACTCGACCCAAAATCTCAAACTTGTTAATTCCAAATAAAACAATTTTACCAGCAAATTACTATATTTACTTACAGAAACGAGTAATTTTAAAGGTAATTTAACAAAAAATGTCAGAAAATCACAATTCTTACCCATACTTTTGTGTTGATAGGGATTGCAAAAAATGAGATTTTGAGTCGGAGTCTGATTCTTGTGCTTAAAAATTTGATGAATTTAGGCCAAGCTCAGTTATAAACCTGTACACTTGAGAAATGGAGACTGGTTCAGTAAAACCATTTGATAATTTTGAAGCAAACACGAATGATGAGCAGTACAAAATAAGCTCTCTTCTGCTGCAAACAGACAAGCTTAAAATGCAGTTAGCTTTTCCATTAAGGTTTAGTGATTAATTCAAGTTTACTGCTGCAGTTAACACTATGATTGTCAACTTTGCAGAATCATGACACATTCATTCAAATTTTATTTACAGTGATTCAGCGAAGTTTACAGTCGCAATAAACTACAGAAAACATAAACTTAATCCTATAATAGTAAGTTATAGGTTACCTTTATTCTTCACAATAACCCTCTCCTGCTCTGTGTTACGTACAAGCACCTTCAGAATGGTGTTTTCTCCGATACAAACATACAATAAGTTGCTGTCCTCTGGCGTCACCCACAGGAAGTGTAAATTGCCTGCAAATATTCAGTTAAACTGAACAGTTTTTGATAATCAGCCGATCAGAATTTTCTTGTTAATCAGCCAGACATAAAGATTCTTGTTAATCAGCCAGTAAGAATGCTTCTCTTTAATCAGCCAATCAGAAACTTCTTGTTAATCAGCCAATCAGAATTTTCTTGTCAATCAGTCAAACATAAGCTTCTTTTTAATTAGCCAATAACAACACTTCTCATTAATCAGCCAATCAGAATGCTTCTTGTTAATCAGCTAATCAGAATACTTGCTATTGTATTACAAGCAAATGAATAATGAATATGATCCAAGGTTGGTCATGTCCCCTCTTTTTTTGTTTGGTCACATCCGGCTTCTTTTTTTTTTGACCAGATGAGACAACAAGAGATCAATGACCTTGAAGCTCTAATGATAGCTAGATCAACATTCACAACTCTATGTTAACAAAGATGGAGTCAGCAGCCATGTTAAATGTCAAATCAAAATAATTTTCAACAGGGACCAAAATCATGTTATGCAGATCATTTTAGAAAAAGTCTCATAATATATAGTTTTCAGGAAGAAGTCGCTACAAATTTGGGTTTTTAAAAATCTTTTAGCCGTGGCGGCCATTTTGAATTTCCAGCCGACCTGAAATTTTGCTAGGATCAACTACATATCAAGAGCAACATTCCTGTTAAGTTTCATGAAAATCCGTCAAGTAGTTTCAGAGGAGTAGTCGCTTCATGCTTTTACTATATAACTATATGTAAACAAAGATGAGCGCTAGCAGCTATGTTTAACATTGAATCAAAAGGATTTTCAACAATGACCAACCTCTTGTCATGCTGATCGTTTTAGAAAAACTCCTATATCAATATCACTTATAGTTTTCAGGAAGTAGTCGCTACAATTTTTTTTTTCTAAATCTATTTTTAGCTGTGGTGGCCATTTTGAATTTCTGGCCAGCCTAAAATGTTGCTTGGATCAACTAGACAACAAGAGCAATATTCTTGTAAAGTTTCATGAAAATCCGTCTAGTATTTTCAGAGGAGTAGTCCCTACAAGTTTTTATTCTATAACTCGGGGAGTAGTCGCTTCACGCTTTTACTATATAACTATATGTAAACAAAGATGGCAGGAAGCAATGTTGAACATCTAAACTTGTATTTTAAAAATCTATTTTTAACTGTGGTGGCCATCTCGAGTTTCACATCAACATAAATTTTTGCTAGGATCAACTAGACATCATGGGCAACATTTCTGTAAAGTTTCATGAAAATCCATCTAGTAGTTTCAGAGGAGTGATCGCTACAAAAAAGTTTACAGACAGACGGACAGGTAGACGGACGGACAGGACAGACACTGCACCACGGCATAAACACTGCTGATCAGTAGAAAAAAACAGTTATTTAAATCTGAGCACACTAAACTTTATTATGAAATGTTACCAACAGCATACATTAGAAGTAAAAAAAAATAATTTTTCTTTGACCTTAAAGGGACAAATGGCAATCTTATAATATTTATCAAGCATTACACTTAGCCTCCCTATTTATTAATCCACTATCATTTTGACTTTAAATCTGCTTGGAAATCTTTTAATACAATTATGAGTTTTCAACTTTTCTTCGACATTCCACCATAGGTTCAACTATATTATTGGTCAAAAGTAATCAACAGTTAGCAATATGCACAAACAATTTGCTGTATACATTTCTTATAAATAACAACCAATGATTAAAGAAATGCAATTTATGTAGAAAAACTAACGGGATGTCGCAAGTTTTGAAAAAATCAAGATTGCCTTGTGTCCCTTTAAATCTAAAATTGAAAAATGACGAAATCTCCATGGCCAAACATACCGTCAGGATCTATATCCAGCCTTTCACCGACAACAACTTTTGTAGAATTAGCTGCACCCTGCAACAAAACAAGAATAAAAATAAAGACATTTTCAACTTTGAGTTTGTAAAAAACAATTCTAATGTAGTTTTATCTTGCTTAAATAGTGATCACTTTTGTTGGTTTTCCCATCGTGCCAATTCCAGTGTCTATTGTGTTTTCTGAGGATGTTTTTCGAAAGAATTTGGAATGTGCCATTTAACCAAAATACACAGATTTCATTGGCAGACAAAACCTAATCTACTGTATAAAAAACAAACTTAAATGACATTCTAGCAAAAAAATATTCTCGAGTTTTCAGAAAATAAATGTTCTACTTTCCAATATTGCCAGTTATAAGCTCAGGACATAACTCTGCCAAAATGAATGTCAGAGTCATTGGACATGTGCAGCGACAAACCTTGAGATAAGATACAGATGTGCAGAAGTTTCATGAACATAAGTCAAATGCTTTTAAAGTTACAGTCATGGTCATGGTTAGGTTGTAGGTTAAAGTGTAATGGACGATGACGGACAGACATATGGCGGAAAAAGTGATTCCTAAGTGTCTGCCAAGCTATGCAGGCGCCTAAAAACATCACATAAGCTCTGCTGACCTTCAATCAGTAGAGGTTAAAATGAACGATTGATCTGCTTGATTTAAACACATTTTATTGTCAATACATAATTGCAAAAGGTTTGGGCAACAAGTTTTAACAACATCTGTTAATGCCCTTCCCAACAAATATTATACACACACAGTTAAGACAATTATAACGCACCCATCTTATCACGATTAAAGCAGGTGGTGAGAAAGAACTAGAAAGTGTGTAACATAACCAGAGGTTAATGACTCTGAGGCTCCACAGATAGGTTTTGATAGCTAGATCAGCATTCCTGTGAAGTTTTATGAAAATCTGTCAAGTAGTTTCAGAGGAGCAGTCACTACAAGTTTTTACTATATAACTCTATGTCTAATGTTGAATGAAAGTATTTCAAAAAGGACCAACATCATGTCATGCTGATCATTTTAGAAAAAAGTCCCATATCAATATCACTTATACTTTTCAAGAAGTAGTTACTACGAATCAGTTTTTTAAAAGTTAGTTTTTAGCTATGGCGGGCATCTTGAATTTCTGGCCGATTTGAAATTTTGCTAGAATCAACTAGACATCAAGAGCAACATTTCTGTCAAGTTTCATGAAAATCCTTCATGTAGTTTCAGAGGAGTAGTTGCTACAAGTTTTTACTATATAACTCTATGTAAACAAAGATGGCCACTGGCAGCCATGTTTAATGATGAATCAAAATTACTTTCGACAAGTACCAACATCATGTCATGCTGATCATTTTAGAAAAAGTCCCTTATCAATATCACTTATAGTTTTCAAGAAGTAGTGGCAACAATCTTGTATTTTTAAATCTATCTTTAGTCGTTACGGCCATCATGAATTACCGGCCAACCTGAAATTTTACTAGGATCAACTAGACTGCAACATTCCTGTGAAGTTTCATAAAAATCTGTGGAGCAGTTTTATAGGAGTAGTCACTACAACTTTTTACTATACAAGAGGTCAATGACCTTGAAGCTCTACTGATTGATTTTGATTTCAGGAAGTAGTCGCTACAGACTTGTTTTTTGAAAAATTATTTTTAGCCGTGGCGGCCATCTTGAATTTCCGGCCGACCTGAAATTTTGCTAGGATCAATTAGACATCAAGAGCAACATTCCTGTGAAGTTTCATGAAAATCCGTCAAGTAGTTTCACAGGAATAGTTGCTACAAGTTTTCATTATATGGCCGCTGACAGCCATGTTTAACGTCGAATCAAAATAATGTTTGACTCTGATAACCATCATGTCATGCTGATCATTTTACAAAAAGTCCCATATCAATATCACTTATAGTTTTCAAGACGTAGTCGCTACAAACTTCTTTTTTAAAAAATCAAATTTTAGCTGTGGCGTCCATCTTGAATTTCTGGCCGATCTGAAATTTTGCTAGGATCAATTAAACATTAAGAGCAACATTCCTGTAAAGTTTCATGAAAATCTGCCAAGTAGTTTCAAAGGATTAGTCGCTACAAGTTTTCACTATATAACTCTATGTAAACAAAGATGGCTGCTGGCAGCCATGTTTAACGTTGAATCAAAACAATTTTTAACAAGGACCAACATCATGTCATGCTGATCATTTTACAAAAAGTCCAATATCAATATCACTTATAGTTTTCAAGTAATAGTCGCTACAAACTTGTATTTTGAAAATCTATTTTTAGCCATGGCAGCCATCTTGAATTTCCGGGCGACCTGCAATTTTGCTAGGATCAATTAGACATCAAGAGCAACATTCCTGTGAAGTTTCATGAAAATCCGTCAAGTAGTTTCAGAGGAGTAGTCGCTACAAGTTTTCATCATATAACTCTATGTAAACAAAGATGGCCACTGGCAGCCATGTTTAACGTCGAATCAAAATAATGTTTGACTCTTATAACCATCATGTCATGCTGATCATTTTACAAAAAGTCCCATATCAATATCACTTATAGTTTTCAAGACGTAGTCGCTACAAACTTCTTTTTTAAAAATCTATTTTTAGCTGTGGCGGCCATCTTGAATTTCTGGCCGATCTGAAATTTTGCTAGGATCAATTAAACATTAAGAGCAATATTCCTGTAAAGTTTCATGAAAATCTGTCAAGTAGTTTCAAAGGAGTAGTCGCTACAAGTTTTTATTATATAACTGTATGTAAACAAAGATGGCCTCTGGCAGCCATGTTTAACGTTGAATCAAAACGATTTTTGACAAGGACCAACATCATGTCATGCTGATCATTTTAGAAAAAGTCCCATATCAATATCACTTATAGTTTTCAAGAAGTAGTCGCTACAAACTTGTATTTTGAAAATTTATTTTTAGCCGTGGCGGCCATCTTGAATTTCCGGCCGACCTGAAATTTTGCTAGGATCAATTAGACATCAAGAGCAACATTCCTGTGAAGTTTCATGAAAATCCGTCAAGTAGTTTCAGAGGAGTAGTTGCTACAAGTTTTCATTATATAACTCTATGTAAACAAAGATGGCCGCTGGCAGCCATGTTTAACGCCGAATCAAAACGATTTTCGACAAGGACCAACATCATGTCATGCTGATCATTTTAGAAAAAGTCCCATTTCAATATCACTTATAGTTTTCATGAAGAAGTCGCTACAAACTTGTTTTTTAAAAACCTATTTTTAGATCTGGCGGCCATCTTGGATTTCACATCATCATGAATTTTTGCTAGGATCAACTAGACTTCATGGGCAACATTTCTGTAAAGTTTCATGAAATCCATTCAGTAGTTTCAGAGGAGAAGTCGCTACAAAAAAAAAAGTTGACAGACAGACGGACAGACGTACAAACGGACGCCGCACCACGGCATAAGCTCTGCTGATCTCTGATCAGTAGAGCTAATAACTCTATGTAAACAAAGATGAATGCCAAGTTTAATGTTGAATCAAAATGATTTTCAACAAGGACCAACATCATGTCATGCTGATCATTTTAGAAAAAGTCCCATATCAGTATCACTTGCAGTTTTTAAGAAGTAGTCACTACAAACTTATTTTTTAAAAACCTATTTTTAGCGGTCGTGGCCATCTTGAATTTCCCCCTACCTGAAATTTTACTAGGATCAACTAGAAAAAGTCCAATATCAATATCACTTTTAGTTTTCAGGAAGTAGTCATTACAAATTTGTTTTCTTTTTAAATCTATTTTTAGCTGTGGCGGCCATCTTGAATTTCCGGCCGACCTGAAATTTGGCTAGGATCAATTAGACATCAAGAGCAATATCCTTTAAAGTTTCATGAAAATCTGTCAAGTAGTTTCATGAGTAGTCGCTAGAAATTTGTTGTTTTTTAAAGTACTTTTTCTTGAATTTCCGGCCGACCTGAAATATGGCTAGGATCAATTAGACATCAAGAGCAACATCCTTTGAAGTTTCATGAAAATCCGTCAAGTATTTCAGGAGAAGTCTCTACAATCTTTTTAAATCCATTCTTTGCCGTGACGGCCACAGTGTTTTATCTACAATGGCTACATGCTACATTTGACACACCCAGGCAAAAAACAATGCTTCAAAATCCAAACATATGCGTCACATTAAAACTGGTGATCAATTCTGAACACTTTTAAAAACAAGAGGTCAATGACCTTGAAGCTCTACTGATAGGTTTTTGATAGCTAGATCAGCATTTCTGTGAAGTTTCATAAAAATCCGTCGAGTAGTTTCAGAGGAGTAGTTTTTACTAAATAACTCTATGTAAACAAAGATGGCAGCTGGCAGCCATGTTTAACTTTGAATCAAAACAATTTTCGATAAGGACCAACATCATGTCATGCTGATCATTTTAAAAAAAGTCCCATATCAATATCACTTATAGTTTTCAAGAAGTAGTCGCTACACTTGTTTTTTGAAAATCGATTTTTTGCCGTGGCGGCCATCTTGAATTTCACATCAACATGATTTTTTGCTAGGATCAACTAGACTTCATGGGCAACATTTCTGTAAAGTTTCATGAAAATCCATTCAGTAGTTTCAGAGGAGTAGTCGCTACAAAAAAAGTTTACGGACGGACAGACGACAGATCTGCTGATCTCTGATCAGTAGAGCTAAATATATTATGTTCAATTTTTATTGTTTTATGCCATGCTGATCATTTTAGAAAAAGTCCCATATCAATATCACTTAAAGTTTACAAAAAGTAGTCGCTACAAACTTGTTTTTTAAAAAATCTATTTTTAGCTTTGGATTTGGATTTCACATCAACGTGAATTTTGGTATGATCAACTACAGTACAGCTCACGCGAAACCTACACTTTACTCTTTCACGCCGAGTGACGAATTTACAAATCCCGTAATTACGCGGAGTTTCGATGATAAAACTTCGCGGAGTCGGAAAATCTTCTCGGCATACTTACGCCACGAAAAGTACGCCACGATACTAGACAAACTCGATGTTCGCAGAGTCGAAACGGCACAGGTAAAAGGTGCAACTTTTTCTAATTGCAGTCATTTAAATGCATAATTATTCAATAACTTTAGAAAAAATCGAAGCAGAAGACTTTTTGTTTTGTTTTGGCAAAGGTTTCTATGATCTTCTTAGTCCAGCTCTCTTTAACCCTTAACTCCCTACATACACAGTACAGCTCACATGAACCCCACACTTCACTCTTTCACACCGAATTTACAAATCACGTACTTTTGATGATAAAACTACTCAGAATGACAATCAGCTACGCGAATAGCTTTCGCCACGATACCTTGCGTAGACAAACTCAGAGTTCGCCGAGTCATAACTGCACAGGTAAAGGCTTAACTTTTTCTGATTGCGGTAATTTTTATGCATAATTATGTTCAATAACTTTAGAAAACAAGAGGTCAATGACCTTGAAGCTCTACTGATTGATTTTGATTTCAGGAAGTAGTGACTACAAACTTGATTTTTAAAAATCTATATTTAGCCGTGGCGGCCATCTTGAATTTCCGGCCGACCTGAAATTTTGCTAGGATCAATTAGACATCAAGAGCAACATTTCTGTGAAGTTTCATGAAAATCCGTCAAGTACTTTCAGAGGAGTAGTCGCTACAAGTTTTCATTATATAACTCTATGTAAACAAAGATGGCCACTGGCAGCCATGTTTAACGTCGAATCAAAATAATGTTCAACTCGGATAACCATCATGTCATGCTGATCATTTTAGAAAAAGTCCCATATCAATATCTCTTAAAGTTTTCAAGAAGTCGTCGCTACAATCTTATTTTTTTTAAATCTATTTTTAGCCGTGGCAGCCATCTTGATTTTCCGGCCGACCTGAAATTTTGCTAGGATCAATAAGACATCAAGAGCAACATTCCTGTGAAGTTTTATGAAAATCCGTAAAGTAGTTTAAGAGGAGTAGTCGCTACAAGTTTTCATTATATAACTCTATGTAAACAAAGATGGCCACTGGCAGCCATGTTTAACGTCGAATCAAAACGATTTTCGATAAGGACCAACATCATGTCATGCTGATCATTTTAGAAAAAGTCCCATATCAATATCTCTTATAGTTTTCAAGAAGTAGTCGCTACAAACTTATTTTTTAAAAATATAATTTTAGCCGTGGCGGCCATCTTGAATTTCCGGCCGACCTGAAATTTTGCTAGGATCAATTAGACATCAAGAGCAACATTCGTGTGAAGTTTCATGAAAATCCGTCAAGTAGTTTCAGAGGAGTAGTCGCTACAAGTTTTCATTATATAACTCTATGTAAACAAAGATGGCCGCTGGCAGCCATGTTTAACGTCGAATCAAAACGATTTTCGACAAGGACCAACATCATGTCTTTAGAAAAAGTCCCATATCAATATCACTTATAGTTTTCAAGAAGTAGTCGCTACAAACTTGTATTTTGAAAATCTATTTTTAGCCATGGCGGCCATCTTGAATTTCTGGCCGACCTGAAATTTTGCTAGGATCAATTAGACATCAAGAGCAACATTTCTGTGAAGTTTCATGAAAATCCGTCAAGTAGTTTCAGAGGAGTAGTCGCTACAAGTTTTCATAATATAACTCTATGTAAACAAAGATGGCCACTGGCAGCCATGTTTAATGTCGAATCAAAATAATGTTCGACTCGGATAACCATCATGTCATGCTGATCATTTTAGAAAAAGTCCCATATCAATATCACTTATAGTTTTCAAGAAGTAGTCGCTACAAACTTATTTTTTAAAAATCTATTTTTAACTGTGGCAGCCATCTTGAATTTCTGGCCGAACTGAAATTTTGCTAGGATCAATTAGACATTAAGAGCAACATTCCTGTAAAGTTTCATGAAAATCCGCCAAGTAGTTTCAGAGGAGTAGTCGCTACAAGTTTTTACTATATAACTCTATGTAAACAAAGATGGCCGCTGGCAGCCTCGTTTAACGTCGAATCAAAACGAATTTTGATAAGGACCAACATCATGTCATGCTGATCATTTTAGAAAAAGTCCCATTTCAATATCACTTACTAGTTTTCAAGAAGTAGTCGCTACAAACTTGTATTTTGAAAATTTATTTTTAGCCGTGGCGGCCATCTTGAATTTCCGGCCGACCTGAAATTTTGCTAGGATCATTTAGACATCAAGAGCAACATTCCTGTGAAGTTTCATGAAAATCCGCCAAGTAGTTTCAGAGGAGTAGTCGCTACAAGTTTTTACTATATAACTCTATGTAAACAAAGATGGCCCCTGGCAGCCACGTTTAACGTCGAATCAAAACGATTTTCGACAAGGACCAACATCATGTCATGCTGAACATTTTAGAAAAAGTCCCATATCAATATCACTTATAGTTTTCAAGAAGTAGTCGCTACAAACTTGAATTTAAAAAATCTATTTTTAGCTTTGGCGGCCATCTTGGATTTCACATCAACATGAATTTTTGCTAGGATCAACTAGACTTCATGGGCAACATTTCTGTAAAGTTTTATGAATATCTATCCAGTAGTTTCAGAGGAGTAGTCGCTACAAATAAAAGTTAACGGACGGACGGACGCCGGACGCCGCACCACGGCATAAGCTCTGCTGATCTCTGATCAGTAGAGCTAAAAATGGAGGCAGAAGCGATTAAGACTTTCATTTTTGGAAAATCGGATGTGGGAAAATTTGAATGCCCGGATTATGTATACTGGGTCACGACAGTTATATGGCAGTTCCTATTACCTGCTTTGCGGCAACTGAACATAACATTCAATTAGTAATTACTATACTGGAAATTATAATTATATTTTTAATTAGTCGTTCTGCAAATTTTGCTATTCTGCTGTTTATTATTACATCGATGGGTTCTTTAGTCAGAAATAATCAGAAAACAAGAGGTCAATGACCTTGAAGCTCTACTGATAGATTTTTGATAGCTAGGTCAACATTCCTGTGAAGTTTCATGAAAATCCATCAAGTAGTTTCATAGGGGTAGTCGCTACAAGTTTTCATTTTATAACTATGTAAACAAAGATGGCCGCTGGCGGCCATGTTTAATGTCAAATCAAAATAATTTTTGACAAGGATCGATCAACATCATGTCATACTGATCATTTTAGAAAAAGTCCCATATCAATATCACTTATAGTTTTCAAGAAGTAGTCGCTACAAACTTGAATTTTGAAAATCTATTTTTAGCCATGGCGGCCATCTTGAATTTCCGGCCGACCTGAAATTTTGCTAGGATCAATTAGACATCAAGAGCAACATTCCTGTACAGTTTTATGAAAATCCGTCAAGTAGTTTCAGAGGAGTAGTCGCTACAAGTTTTTACTATATAATTCTATGTAAACAAAGATGGCCGCTGGCAGCCATGTTTAATGTCGAATCAAAATGATTTTTAAAAAGGACCAACATTATGTCATGCTGATCATTTTAGAAAAAGTCCCATATCAATATCACTTATAGTTTTCAAGAAGTAGTCGCTACAAACTTGTATTTAGCTGTGGCGGCCATCTTGAATTTCCGGCCGACCTGAAATTTTGGTAGGATCAATTAGACATTAAAAGCAACATTCCAGTTAAGTTTCATGAAAATCCGCCAAGTAGTTTGAGAGGAGTAGTCGCTACAAGTTTTCACTATATAATTCTATGTAAACAAAGATGGCCGCTGGCAGCCATGTTTAACGTCGAATCAAAACGATTTTTGACAAGGACCAACATCATGTTATGCTGATCATTTTAGAAAAAGTCCCATATCAATATCACTTATAGTTTTCAAGAAGTAGGGGCTACAAACTTGTATTTTGACAATTTATTTTTAGCCGTGGCGGCCATCTTGAATTTCCGGCCGACCTGAAATTTTGCTAGGATCAATTAGACATCAAGAGCAACATTCCTGTGAAGTTTCATGAAAATCCGTCAAGTAGTTTCAGAGAAGTAGTCGCTACAAGTTTTCATTATATAACTCTATGTAAACAAAGATGGCCACTGGCAGCCATGTTTAACGTTGAATCAAAACGGTTTTCGACAAGGACCAACATCATGTCATGCTGATCATTTTAGAAAAAGTCCCATATCAATATCACTTATAGTTTTCAAGAAGTAGTCGCTACAAACTTGTATTTTAAAAATCTATTTTTAGCTTTGGCGGCCATCTACGATTTCACATCAACATGAATTTTTGCTAGGATCAACTAGACTTCATGGGCAACATTTCTGTAAAGTTTCATGAATATCCATCCTGTAGTTTCAGAGGAGTAGTCGCTACAAATAAAAGTTTACGGACAGACAGACAGACGGACGACGGACGCCGCACCACGGCATAGGCTCTGCTGATCTCTGATCAGTCGAGCTAAAAATGGTAAAGAAGTCCGGGTCATAAACTCGTTATTAGTGCCGCCTTGTTAAAAGATACATACATGGCCAAGGATTATGGGTATTTATGTCGGTTGGAAAACTGTGACTTTTGGACAACCAAAACGAACAAAACTTGTGATTAAATGCATTAAAAGTTTGAAATACGTATTTGTTTCGAAATTTATTCATTGTATTTATCAGTCGTGTCAACTTTGCACATAAAAGATGCACTCGGCGTCTCATTGTTTGTACTTTTTTGGCGATCGATTGCTTTTTCAAGCGCGATATCGGACAAGTTGAAAAGTTGTCGGAAAATTCAGTTTTTTTCCCAATAATAAATCACCATAGGTGTGCACTCATGGTTAATTGGATTCTACGTGGAGTAACTCGGAGTGTGAGTGACTAGACAATGGCATACTTTCGCCGCATGTGAATTCGCCGAGTACAAACACTGACTCCGCGTAGATACGCGCAGAACTCAATACGAGCAAACTCGGCATATCGAGTAAAGTGTGGGTTTCGCGTGAGCTGTACTGTAGACATCATGGGCAACATTCCTGTGAAGTTCACGGATGGACGGACGACAGACACCGCATAAGCTCTGCTGATCTCTGATCAGTAGAGCTAAAAATAGCTTTAATGAATTTTTTAATATAAACTATTTCGTACATTCGTGTAGATGTACCTATGGACAGACGGACACTTTACGGCAGTTCAACTTAGTGGCATGGCATAAAAACAGGCATTTAGAGTCCAGGAAAGGAGAAAGGAGTACAGAGGTGAGATTTTGTCGAGGTCGAAAGAAGAGTCAATCAGTAAAACTTGCAGACAAGAAATCTAGACAAACCTGTGCGAGAACTGCTGCGAAACACATGACTATCTTATCTAACAACCAAGTACAAGCAGGATGAATTGTATTTGAATTAATGGATGAATCTAAGAGTTGACTGAAACAAATGAAGCCATTGAGTGCGAAATAAATTATAGCTAAAAAGAAAAACGTGCTTTCAGTATCTTCAACTGCAGAATCACAATCGCAATTGGGTAATGCTGTACTTAAAGATTATTATTAAAAACCCTGCAATATTTTTTTTTCTGTTTTTTCATGTAAAACAGTCAAAAATCATGGACCAATTAGGCAGTGTTTTGGAACCTTTAAAAAACTATAAAAATAAAAGTTTCCTCTAAAACATTGAAATAAATGCGTGTGTATAAAAAATTATCTATTGGTAAGTTGTTCCAGAGAATAAGAGCTGAAGGTACAAGCGATTTATCAAAGATTTCAGTTCTCCGAGCAGATGTGGCATAGCTATCACTATTTCGACGGTTGTAAGAGCTCACGTCTTACCAATTGCGTTAATAGGTTTAAAATAAAGTTTGGAGTTGTTCCATATTTAGCCTTATATAATAATACTGTTATAAGCTTTCAGTTTATCTGGATACTGAAATCCATCCCATTTCAGCTAACAGACAATGTATAGATACAGAATGAGTTATTATGAGGGCTGTTTCACATTGTAATTTTTCCAAAGTATTTTTTATTTTTATTTTATAAAGTGCAGCCCTACCATTTAATTGAAGCATACTCGAAAATTTGACGAAAGTAGCATAATAAATCTGAACAAGAAATGTCACTGTGACAAATGCCCCCGAAGTGGTTTGTGACTATATGAACGCTATGTTTATGCACACAGCTCAAAACTGTGACGACATCATAATATGGACATGAAAGAACTTCTTTTTGACCTTTGACCTCCAAGTGTGACCTTGACCTTAAAGCTACTGACCTGGATTTTGCGAGCGACATATAGTCTTGTTGTGGGGAACACTTTTGCAAGGTAATTTGAAAATCCGTCCATGAATGTCACAGCTATTTACCGGACACAAAATATAGACAGGAAAGCACTTCTTTTTGACCATTGACGTCTAAGTGTGACCCTGACCTTGGAGCCACTGACTTGGATTTTGCGCACGACACAGCGTTTTGTTGTGGTGTGCATTTGTGCCAAGTTATTTGAAAATCCGTCCATGAATGTCAGAGTTATTTACCGGACACGAAATATAGACAAGAAAGCACGTCTTTTTGACCTTTCACAATAATTGTGACCTTGAGCTTGAGGCCACGGACCTGGATTTGCGCGCGACATGTCGTCTTGTTGTGATGAGCACTCTGAGTTGTTTACCGGACACGAAATGTAGAAACGAAAGCACTTCTTTTTGACCTTTGACCTCTAAATGTGACCTTGACCTTGGAGTCACAGACCTGGAAATTGTGCGCGACACGTCTTGTTGTGGTGAGCACTTGTGCCAAATTATCTGAAAATCCGTCCATGAATTTCGGGGTTATTTACCGGAAAAGAAAGTATGGACGGACGGACTAACGGACAGATGGTGCGACTACTATATGCCACCCTTTGGGGGCATAAAAAGTATTCTTCAAGATTTTTTATCAAGCATTCACATTAATCCTAATACCTTTGACGTGGAAGCAATGTATTTTTTTAATGTGCTTGTGCCATTTTTGAACAAATGACTCTGAATGCAGGTGGGAAATGCATTTTCTTGTAATGCATTTTTAATATCTCTTTAAATTCTGTTGCAATCAAAAAAGCAGTTTATATGCATTTACATAACGCAGATATTTGTTTATTAAATTATTACCAATGAAAGTATTCATGAATGCAGCTGAATAAAGTTGAAACAATGCAGTTAAAAACAAAGAAACGTGGAAATTATACGAAAGAATTACTCACTTTGGACCTAATAACCTGAAAAGCAATTGCAAGTTGTTTTTTGATACCATTATCTATCCATAAAATTTCATCCTGATACCTTTAGCGAAACTAAAGTTATGGACGCCATTTGTCTATTTACAGCAGTGACCTTGACCCGAGTAAACTGTAAAGTAGTTGCAAGCTACCATTTGATATCAGAAATCTTTCCATGAACTTTCATACTGATATATTTTAATAAAAAAGTTATTCAGTGTAAAACAAAGTTTTATTTATAGTAACAGTGACCTTAACCCGAATAACCAGTAAAAGCACTCCCAAGCCACCTTTTATAAGAGGAAATGGCACGTGAAATTTCATCCTAAAAGCTTTTACGGAACATAAAGCAGAAACTATATATACATAAAGCCTTTTTTTTATATTTATTGTATTTATAGTAAAAGCAACCAGAAACCTTGACCTGAGTAACCTGAAAGGCAATCATAAGCTTCATTTTAGATGAGGCATAAACTTCATCCTAATACCTTTATCGAAACTTAAATTATTTTTCGGAAACCAAAAGTCGCCACCACTCGGCTGCCGTTCAGTGATATTCATTGATCTAATAATCCACTCAACTCACCTGCGTTCCTCTTTCCCAACTGAAGGCCAAGGCAGGCTCACTCTGGGGAATGTTTTTGCATATGACCTTGAGATAGTCAGAGGTGAACGCCTCCACGTCGGATACTACACCACTAGCCGATCCAGAGAAGGCACTGATACCTACAAAATAAAACATCGTCCTTTAATGTTGCAGACTGAGTTTTATTGAAAAGTAAGAAGCGGTCGATGACAGCCATAGCTCTTTTGTGTAAAAGGAGTAGGTTTTATGTGAACGCTTTACACTTTAAAAAAAAAAGGAAATCCTGTAATTTGGTAAAAATCATTCAACTGGAACACCCAGACAGTATGACCTCATACCGACTCTTCATGTCATATTTCAAAAAAATCTGATGGAAAACGAAGGAGTTAAACAGAAAGGAATTTGCGACGGAGGGACAGAAGCTTAGAAGGACACCTACCATTACCATATAAGGAATGGGCGGGTAACTGGGACCAAATCATTATTTTGTCTTGGCCTAAAAAAGTTATTCCAGTTTTAATGTGATCTTTGTATGCGAAAACCTAGAGATTTCCAGAGTGCGTAATTACATATGCCCCAACTAATATTTGCAGGAAACCAAATCTGGTTTCTCTCTGTGAGAAATCAGTGAGCTACATTGTGCTTCAATGACTACAGAATGATATAAATTTAAACAGTAACTCCCAAAATGGTCTTTAAATATAGCATAGTTTACCTTTATAAATACTTGTTTTATATGCCAGCCTCAAAGATTTGTTTGTTTGGATGGTGTTTACGTTATTTATAGCATATTTTAGGCCATATATGAGTTTTTTGTGGTGGAGGCAGACCAACCCAGCCTCAAAGAATAGGGAATCTTTTAACAACTTGGCAAATTTCAATGAAACAACAATAATAATTTAAAGCTTAGTGTATAATGGAGCAACATAATTATGGTACATACTAGTTCACATGAGTTTTCGCGATATGTTATTGAAACCATTAATTTATAACAATTTCCGAAGTACGAGCATGTTCTGTCTTTAACCCTACTTGCAAGGCCATATTCTGCCTTTAACCCTACTTGCAAGGCCATATTCTGTCTTTAACCCTACTTGCAAGGCCATATTCTGCCTTTAACTCTACTTGCAAGGCCATATTCTGTCTTTAACCCTACTTGCAATGCCATATTCTGCCTTTAACCCTACTTGCAAGGCCATATTCTGCCTTTAACTCTACCTGCAAGGCCATATTCTGCCTTTAACTCTACTTGCAAGGCCATATTCTGTCTTTAACCCTACTTGCAAGGCCATATTCTGCCTTTAACCCTACTTGCAAGGCCATATTCTGCCTTTAACTCTACTTGCAATGCCATATTCTGCCTTAATTTGCTTGTAAGGCCATATTCTGCCAAACTTTTTTGCAAGGCCATATTCTGCCTTTGACTTTTCTTGTAAGGCCATGTTCTGCCTTTAACCTTACTTGCAAGGTGAAGTTTTAGAGGTGGGGTACTCGCTTTCCCTTTGCTGTTAGTGGCCACACACTGATATTGGCCATCCTCGTTACTACCGAAGTTTGCTGTTGCATTTAAATCCCCTGTGTCTTCATTCACAATCAGCTTGGGCTTTTTTGAATCTTGTGGTGGTAATGGGCCACCATCCTTTAACCATGTGTATCTGTAAATAAACATGTTTTTTAACCACATTTTGAAATACCAATGTATTTTGTATGAGAGACAAAAATTATATACTGAATAAAGAAATGAATTGCATTCAAGGTCAAATTAAAGTTGTCTGCTTCATACTTACAAAGTTTCATAAATATAGGTTACGTAAAACTGATATTGGGTCGGAAACCATTGTAACTAGAAGGGTGTTGCACGGAACACTTGTGTCGCCTGCCATGTGCTATTTCAGCAAGTATAATCCAACTATAAAGCTTGAAGATAGGGGTGAATAATGGAGCAGGCTTTTTTTTAAAGTGTTAAAGTTTATGAGAAGGGACATACATCTGCACTGGATAACTGATAAGGAAGAACTGCTGTATAAAGTTTCAAGACCATAGGTCAATATTCTGCCAAGTATGAGCTAGGTTAGGTTGCAGGTTTAAGTTTTATGAAAAGGGACATAGCTCTGCCAAAATGAAAGTCAGAGTTATTGGACATGTGTAACAACATTCCTTGGTTAAGATGAAGATATGTGTGAAGTTCCATGAAACAGGTTGCATACTTTTCAAGTTATGGTAAGTCATGAGCTTGGTTAGGTTGCAGATTCAAGTTTTATGAAAAGGGGCATAACTCTGCTAAAATGAAAGTCACAGTTATTGGTCATGAGAAACAATATTCTGTGTGATAAGATGAATATGTGTGTAAAGTTTCATGAACCTATGTCAAATACTTGAAGGTATGGCCAGTTATGAGCTTGGTTAGGTTGCAGGTTAAAGTTTTATGAAAAGGGGCATTACTCTGCCAAAATGGAAGTCAGAGTTATCAGACATGTGTATCAACATTCCTTGGGTTGAGATGAAGATGTGTGTGAAGTTTCATGAACATAGGTCATATACTTTTCAAGTTATGGTCAACGTTAGGTTGTAGGTTAAAGTGTGAAGGACATCAGGCAACGGACAAAGTGATCCCTAAGTGTCTGCCATGCTACACAGGTGTCACAAAACTAGCCCTTCCACGGTCATACATTTCTCTCAATTCCAAGACTTTCGAAGGGCCAATCTCAAAAAGTACTGCGGATAAATCGAATTACCTTTCGCTGTGAAGTTGTAGGGATATGTGCACTTTAGTTGTCAAAATTTGTTTAATATTAATTATGAATCAAAAACATAACTGAATCAACCACTTTCTTAACTATGTCGTGCAATGAGCTCTCACCAAAAAAAGGGCAGAAAGCAGTGACATGAATATATTATATTTTCTGTGATGAATTATAGAAATTTCCCAGTTTGAGAAAATCTATAACATATCCCTTCCTCTACTGTGCTATCTCGCCTAGTGTGCAAGACAGCACAGTAGTCAAATGTTATGAACTAAACGATAGACGTCACGATATTACGTCACAAACTGACGTCATAATATTTCTCCACGCTGTCGCCAAAGGAGTGACAGAAGAAGGAATACTTGTGTCAAAAGACGATTGGAAAGAAATTCATCACAGAATATATATTATATAGTTTAACATTTTTGTCGTGTTATGGAAAATAATTCACTCGTGAGAAATATTTTTGCGATATAGAAACTCGTGCGACAACTCACTCGTTTCTATATCGCAAGAATCTTTCTCACTCGGGAATTATTTCCCGTATCACTTCAACAATGTTAATTAAACACTATATATATCTGTGGCTACTACAGAAGAATAAATATAAATGAAACTTACTTAGGCTTAGGGAATCCAGTAGCACGGCATTTAATTATTTTATCGTTATTCGATCTCACATGATCAGTACTGAATGCCCATTTGTTACCCTGTGGTATAGAAATCTTCGGTGGTTCTTCTTCTGTAAATACACAAAATATATTCTGTAAAATACATAAACTACAATCTGTAATACACGCACATATACACATATAAACTCTGTAATATATACACATATACACAAACTACAATTTGGAATATTTGTATGGTGTTTTACGTCATTTTCAACACATGTAAGGTTATGACGGTCGATTTTTTGTGGTGGAGGCAGACCACCCACTTTTCCTGGGTAGAACCAGTACTGTACACCTCTGCCATCTGTAAGAATTGATACTTACACACACATACACAAACTACATTCTGCAATATACACACATACACAAACTACATTCTGCAATACACATATACACAAAATACATTCTGTAATATTCACACATATACACAAAATACATTCTTTAATATTCACACATATACACAGAATACATTCTTTAATATACACACATATACACAAAATACATTCTGTAATATTCACACATATACACAAAATACATTCTGTAATATACACACATATACACAGAATACATTCTTTAATATACACACATATACACAAAATACATTCTGTAATATTCACACATATACACAAAATACATTCTTTAATATTCACACATATACACAGAATACATTCTTTAATATACACACATATACACAAAATACATTCTGTAATATTCACACATATACACAAAATACATTCTGTAATATACACACATATACACAGAATACATTCTTTAATATACACACATATACACAAAATACATTCTGTAATATTCACACATATACACAGAATACATTCTTTAATATACACACATATACACAAAATACATTCTGTAATATTCACACATATACACAAAATACATTCTGTAATATACACACATATACACAGAATACATTCTTTAATATACACACATATACACAAGGCCAAAAATAAAATTATGTTTGTTTCCCCTTCCCGACCCATGCAAAAAAGGGTTGGGTAGGTAGGTAGGTAAAATATTTTTTTTATTTCATTTCTTTTATTTGAGATCAAAACTGGAATACATGCTACCTATAAGACAAAAAAAAAAAAAAAAAAAAAAAAAAAAAAAAAAAAAATCGCCAAAAAAATTTATTTTTTTTCGCCAGTGTCGAAAAAATAATTCGGGTCGCGGCAATTTCGGTGGGTCGGTCGGGAAGGGGAAACAAACATAATTTTATTTTTGGCCCAAAATACATTCTGTAATATTCACACATATACACAGAATACATTCTGTAATATACACACATATACACAGAATACATTCTTTAATATACACACATATACACAAAATACATTCTGTAATATTCACACATATACACAAAATACATTCTGTAATATACACACATATACACAAGATTACATTCTTTAATATTCACACATATACACAAACTATATTCTGTAATATATACAAACTACATTCTCTAATATATACACAAAATACAATGTAAACAAATTCCAAGGGACTGGGTATATGTGTCTCCCATTTCCGGTCATGTGAGATAGGCATTTTGCGATGGAATTGGACACAAAAGATCAACTAGAAGGGTGTTCCATGGAACACTTGTGTCACCTATCGTGATTTTGGTTAGGTTGCAGGTTAAAGTTTTATGAAAGGGGGCTTAACTCTGAAAAAATGTAAGTCAGAGTTATTGGACATGTGTTACAACATTCCTTGTGTTAATATGAAGGTGTGTGTGAAGTGAACATAGGTCAAACACTTTTCAAGTTATGGCCTAGGTTAGGTTGCAGGTTAAAGTGTGACGGACAGACGGATGATGACGACGGCTGGACGATAACGAACAACAAAGTGATACCTAAGTGTCTGTCATGCTATACAGGCGACACAAAAATGTATTGAATTTTTCTTTGATTTTTGTTTTTAAAAGGTGTGTGGCGGTGTGAAGCGGGGCCTACCATTAGGAGTGACACTCTTATTTGGGAAAAAACAGTACATCAATGACTTACTGTTAGGGCTGGCACTCTTACTATTGTTTGGGGCGGTTGTTTCAGCCAGAGGTTTTTTGGACTTTTAAGATAAAATTAATCTACTACCTAATTAAGTTGTATATCAGTGAAACAGACATTTTTAGTGGTAAATAAAAATACCTTACTTTTCATAAATAAAATATTCATATGCAAAGTTGTTTTAGATGGGTCATTTTCAATGCAAAATTATGCTGCCTGAAATTTTTTTTTTTTTTTTTTTAGAATTTGTATCCAAAAATGGTTTTAAATTGTTGGATATTAGTAAACTAAGACACCCTGAAAGTTTTATAGCAAAATATAAAGTATTACTGAAGTTATTTGACATTTCTTAATTTTCTGCTGTCCCACCAACAAGGAATTTACATAGGAAAAGCCCCATAAAAAAACATTTTGGCTGTAAAATATTTATTTCTCAACTGATTTTCAAAAGTAAAGTAGTTTTATTTACCACTAAAAATACCAGTTTTAGGCCATAAAAAATTAATTACCTGGTTCTCAGGCCTGCCCGCATGTCTTTTTTTGGTGCCGCATTCCCGATTTTATCTCAAAAGTAATAAAATAAAAATTGGAAAGATTTTATCTCAAAAGTAATAAAATAAAAATTGGAAATGCGCTACCGAAATTTCGAGAAAAAAAATTCCGCATCCAAGTTCGTTCCGGTTTTTACATGCAACAACCTCAGGGGAATCCCCTTGTGGGTAGACTGGTGCGCGGCCAACTATCTGCCACTCTGCTCGCTAGCTTGTGAGTGTTGCAGTCGTACGGGTACCAATCTAGGAGTCAGACGCTTGAGACGCTTGGAACTAGTAGGTGCTACAGAACAGGCGATTTATTCAAGCGTCTAATTGACAAAGTCTCACAACAACATGCAATAGTTCATGCGGGATCTAATACAAATATGCAGACTTATTGTGATTGAAAGAAGCATAAGTCGGGAAGAAATGATAAGGTAATGATCGACAATAGAGATGAGCTGATCCAACTGGTTATTGCACATGTATTTCGAGATATTTTGCATCAATACATGTATTGGAATTAAAAATTTGGATAAACCACTGTAAAATTGTAAAAAAAAAAATGCGCCCACTCGCATCTCTTCTCAGAAAAAGTGGCCTGAGAACCAGGTAATTAATTTTTTGTGGCCTTTATGATATATAACTGATATACCCTTAATGATATATAACTGATATACGTATTATTTAAATTGCTCAAGTTACTGCTGTTGAAAAACCTTTGGCTGAAACAAGCGCCCCAGGGAAAAAACAGTACATCAATGACTTACTTCTCGCCGAAAAAACTCCTGATACCAGTACCACAGCAATTACACAGACTGTCGTCGCCTTCAAATACATGTTGTCTCCAAATTTCTGTGAATATACAAATACAATTCATCATCTTATCACAACTCAGTGCTCCAGTGAAGCTTTCAGAACAACTCGTGTTGTACGCATGAACAAAAATTACGTACGTATTTACATTTACAAATAGGTAGTTTTGGACAAAGCATTAATGTAAAATCCTTACTCCTCAGTCATTACTATGATTTTTTTTTATTACTATAATCGCTTCCCCTTACATGTACATTCAATACTGCTTCTGTCTTTTTTAAATGGCTATAATTTGTGTCAAACAGTCAACAAAAAGGTTGTTTTTTTCTTCTTGCAAGCACCTAAGTAATTGCTGGAGGCACTTAATTGTCATTCAGTACCTCAAACTTCAAATAGCATCTGCGACTGGGAGCACCGATATTTCTAGGCTATCAAGCAAGATTGCAGGAATTTGGTTCTCAATATTAATCGGTGATTTTCTAATGCATTTTTGTATGCATGTTATGTATGCATTAATATTATTTTTAATGCATTTTTGGTGAAAAAAATATGCCTATTTACGCAGATACATGTCTTATCTGGAGCACTGATGACTAAGATACAAATGAGAATTATTAATGTTTGGGTTTATTTAGACATGCATCATCGAAAGGGAAAGAATGCTGCACAGAATCATTTCTCACATGTCGGAGAGTTATCTCTCTCATTACTGGTCTTGTGAGACAGCTTATCCAATGTG
This sequence comes from Cyrtodaria siliqua, assembly GCA_037043455.1. NCBI lineage: Eukaryota > Metazoa > Mollusca > Bivalvia > Adapedonta > Hiatellidae > Cyrtodaria > Cyrtodaria siliqua. The sequence goes on from JAWPHD010009279.1 coordinate 100,057, forward strand.
AGATAAATGTCAATGTGAGATAGCTTATTCAATGTGAGATAACTGTCAATGTGAGATAACCGTCAATTTGAGATAGCTTATCCAATGTGAGATAAATGTCAATGTGAGATAGCTTATTCAATGTGAGATAACTGTCAATGTGAGATAACAGTCAATTTGAGATAGCTTATCCAATGTGAGATAAATGTCAATGTGAGATAGTTTATTCAAAGTGAGATAACTGTCAATGTGAGATAACTGTCAATGTGAGATAGCTGTCAATGTGAGATAACTGTCAATGTGAGAAAGCTTATTCAATGTGAGATAATTGTCAATGTGAGATAGCTTATTCAATGTGAGATAGCTGTCAATGTGAGATAAATGTCAATGTGAGATAGCTTATTCAATGTGAGATAACTGTCAATGTGAGATAACTGTCAATGTGAGATAGCTGTCAATGTGAGATAGCTGTCAATGTGAGATAACTGTCAATGTGAGATAGCTTATTCAATGTGAGATAACTGTCAATGTGAGATAGTTTATTCAATGTGAGATAACTGTCAATGTGAGATAGCTTATTCAATGTGAGATAACTGTCAATGTGAGATAAATGTCAATGTGAGATAACTGTCAATGTGAGATAGCTTATTCAATGTGAGATAACTGTCAATGTGAGATAGTTTATTCAATGTGAGATAACTGTCAATGTAAGATAACTGCCAATGTGAGACAGCTTATCCAATGTGAGATAAATGTCAATGTGAGATAGCTTATTCAATGTGAGATAACTGTCAATGTGAGATAGCTGTCAATGTGAGATAACTGTCAATGTGAGATAACTGTCAATGTGAGATAGCTTATTCAATGTGAGATAACTGTCAATGTGAGATAGCTTATTCAATGTGAGATAACTGTCAATGTGAGATAAATGTCAATGTGAGATAGCTTATTCAATGTGAGATAACTGTCAATGTGAGATAACTGTCAATGTGAGATAACTGTCAATGTGAGACAGCTTATCCAATGTGAGATAAATGTCAATGTGAGATAGCTTATTCAATGTGAGATAACTGTCAATGTGAGATAACTGTCAATGTGAGATAGCTTATTCAATGTGAGATAACTGTCAATGTGAGATAGCTTATTCAATGTGAGATAACTGTCAATGTGAGATAACTGTCAATGTGAGATAGCTTATTCAATGTGAGATAACTGTCAATGTGAGATAAATGTCAATGTGAGATAGCTTATTCAATGTGAGATAACTGTCAATGTGAGATAACTGTCAATGTGAGATAACTGTCAATGTGAGACAGCTTATCCAATGTGAGATAAATGTCAATGTGAGATAGCTTATTCAATGTGAGATAACTGTCAATGTGAGATAACTGTCATTGTGAGATAGCTTATTCAATGTGAGATAACTGTCAATGTGAGATAGCTTATTCAATGTGAGATAACTGTCAATGTGAGATAGCTTATCCAATGTGAGATAACTATCTTACAATTATATCGGACATTTTTCTTGTCAAGCTGCCTCACCACTGTGCGTTCAGTCCCTAATGGGACCAGGTATCTTTATGTGAGGAAGCTATCCAGCTGGCTTGCGGAACATCGGTGGTTCTACCCAAGTAAAAATTGACACCTGGGGTCTTCCTCCACCAATGGAAGCTGGAAATGACCTTAGCTGTAGGTGCGACTATAAAATCCAATTTGATTAAATCAACTTTTTATTTTATTACACTGAATGAATCAACTCAGAGTGCCAAACGACTGATTACAGCTTACTGGAAAGCAATACATTCTGAAGTTCTTCATTCCATTAGTACTTCTGGCTCTGATACAGTGATAAAATAGTTACACCTGAAAAATCTGAAAATTCTAATTTGCAGGTGTTATATTTTTTTCTCTGGACTTCTTTTATTTTTTATTTCCAGTTTAATTTCACCTGACAGAGTGTTGTCATGAATAGCAATAGTTTCTCTGCTCAAAGTCTTCTGGGGTATGTTGGTAATAGCACCGAGGCTAGGAAGAGATGTGGTGTTTTACATAATTATGTATATTTAAATGTATGCAGTGTGAATGAAATCAAATTAAATGATGTTTGACATCCGTCAACGCATAACCGTGAGTTACAATAATTGGGACAGCAACCTCAAAGGGAGATGATATGAGATGATATGAATGAAGTTTCTCTTCCAACATGCCACCGCCAGGGAGTGGAGAGTTCTGTTGCTCTAAAGTGCAAGGCCTTGCCAACTTACCCAACTGAGGCAGTGTGAATACATGACATAACTGCAGAAAAACTGACTGGTGATTTAGATCAATCAGAAAAACTGACTGGTGATTTAGATCAATCAGAAAAACTGACTTTTACTGACTGATGATTAAGATCAATCAGAAAAACTGACTGGTGATTTAGATCAATCAGAAAAACTGATTGGTGATTTAGATCAATCAGAAAAACTGATTGGTGATTTAGATCAATCAGAAAAACTGATTGGTGATTTAGATCAATCAGAAAAACTGACTGGTGATTTAGATCAATCAGAAAAACTGACTGGTGATTTAGATCAATCAGAAAAACTGACTGGTGATTAAGATCAATCAGAAAAACTGACTGGTGATTTAGATCAATCGGAAAGAAAATGTGTCAGATTCAGTTTTAAATTGTATTTAAGTTAACTGTTGTTGGCTATCTCCTAAAATAACCAATTCTGCTACATTTTCAATGGGCTTATTTTCACCCCTCTGAGCTCATTAGAACTACCTTCCACACGGCAGAGAACTCAATACTGACAGAGCTGTAGATAAGCTGAGTTTTTGAGTATTTTACCTCATTTTTTTAAAATTGTTAGTATCATTATTCATCAACTTGCTACAAAAACTCATAACTTTAAAAATCAGTATTATATTTGTATGTATTGTCCTGTGGAACAGTTTATTCCATATTTGCAGGATGAAAATTGTTCCAAGCATTATTAGTATAGTATTATGTATAACATTAAGGTCATACAGAGTTTCTTTTATTAATTCACACCCATTTGAAAGCATGAACTATTTAAAACAAGTGTTTACTATGAACGATATTGCTTGTCATTCATTTTGAATCTGATGAGTAAATTACTCACTACAGTCAAAAATTATCTACAGCTCTGTTATACATATATTATATTTTAACCAAAACTATTATTAATTAATTAAAATTTTCTTAAAAATACGAGCAAAAAATTAATTTGCAGCCTCTTTACTACTCATCAACAGGCAAACTTCACAACACGTGTAACATTAAGAGTTACCAACTCATTAGTCATTTTACGAATATTTTTTAATTTTAAGAACCCATAAATGAACCTATACTTTTTTAATCGGCACATATACATTATTATTTGACCTGAACACCTTGATAGAGTTTTGATAAAAGGTTTTGTAGGGTAATTTTGTCCTTATGTGGCGGGTTTGTTTCTTTAAAATATTTTTTTGGTTGATGCCAAATTTGTCATCCCATCATCCTATCCCATATCCTGAAGCCCTCCAGGACTGAAATAGATTACAACACAGAAGCCTTTTACAGTCAGTTATAGCTATTTAGAGGTAGATCCATCAATTCTGCCCACAAACTCCATTTAACACTGACACATTAGGAAATCACATTGGGCTATCTAGAAACATCAGACTGGTTATCAATCAATTTAATAATACCTAATTCTGTTCAATTCTAGTGAAGGATGACGAGACTAATATATTTAAGGCAATATTAAATAATAATGATGGGATAGGTTATTTAGAGCCGACGCGGAGAGAACATATACATAGGAATGCGAGAAAGTGCCCAACTCTTCACTAACGAATAGATTCATATGAATAGATTCTTATTTTCTTTTAGCCACTTAGAGAATAGACTACGGGAACACCTGGTTTACCTCCACATTTGACGTAACAAGGCTGAGAGAAAATGTCTGACCCCAAAACACACAGACAAAACTCAGTGAGGCTTGAGTTCTGGCCCCATATTCTCGAAACTTTCTCAGCTAAATTCTTATGCACAATCTCAAAATTCATATATTTCTTTTAACTGTAACTTTTTTCAGTGATTGTTTTTCTTCCCAAAACTTTCAGGACCTTTTGTAATTGATGATTATCTCGCTCTGTGTAAAGTTTCAGGTCATTCCATGACCGTTAAAGGGACACATGGCAATGTAAATTTTTTGAAAAATCGCGGCGTCCTGTTAGTTTTTCTAAATAACATGCATTATTTCAATCATTAATAATAATTATAAGAATAAACCAAATTGTTTTTGTATATAACTGACTTTTGATAATACTACACCAATAATATATTTCAACATTTGGTAAAATAACATAGAAAATTGAAAACACTGCATTTTTATTTAATGATATGCAAGCCGCTTTAAAGTCAAAATGTTCCTTGATAAATAAGTAGAGACGCTAATATTGATGCTTGATAAAAACATAAAGATTGCCGTGTGTCTCTTTAAGTAAGATTTTAATTTTTTATAGCTGAGCTTGTCAGAGATTTCGACTCAAAAGTTTCGAGAATAATGGGGCCAGGTCCTCTGGATGTCTAGTCCACTGAGCCACGCAAGCCTCCTATGATAAAGTATAATCAGTCAATATTAAAAGCTGCATAGTTTGCCAGAAATACAGAAACTGGTACCTAAGTTCATCACAGTTTTATTTTATTATTGTTTATTCTCAGGTTTGATTGGGTAATATTTATTTATGCATGTCCATTTAGCCCCAATTTTCTTTTTCATTTTTACCATTCACAATGGTAACATAAACTACAGGCCCATGGCCCGAGATATCTATGATCTTTTTAGTCCTGCACTCTTTAACTATTAACTCCCTACATACACAGTACAGCTCACGCGAACCCCACAATTCACTCTTTCACACCGAATTTACAAATCACGTACTTTTGATGATAAAACTACTCAGAATGACAGCTACGCGAAAAGCTCTCGCCACGATACTTCGCGTAGACAAACTCAGAGTTCGCCGAGTCGAAACCGCACAGGTAAAGGCTTAACTTTTTCTGACTGCGGTAATTTTTATACATAATTATGTTCAATAACTTTAGAAAAAAATGGAAGCAGAAGACAATTAAGACTTTCGTTTTTGGAAAATCGGATGTGGGAAAATTCGAATGCCCGGATTATGGTTACTGGGTCACGATAGTTATATGGTAGTTCCTATTACCGGCTTTGCGGCAACTGAACATAAAATTCAAGTAGTAATACTGTAAATGGTCTTTTTAATTAATCGTTATTTGTAACTCGTATTTACTAGTCTGCAGTTTATTATAAATACATCGATGGGTTCTTTGGTCAGAAACAATCAGAAAAAAATGTAAAGAATTCCGGGTCTGATAAACCTGTTGTTATTGCTGCCTTGTTAAAAGGTATATATATGGTCAAGGATTATGGGTATTTATGTTGTTGAAGAACTGCGACTTTTGGTCAACAGAAA
>JAWPHD010009280.1:0-105527 GCA_037043455.1 Cyrtodaria siliqua
AACATCGATACAAATACATATTTTTAAGATCATAGGAGCATTCCGACCGTCGTGTGTGAGCGGGCCTTCCAAATGGTGTAAAGCGCTGGGGTCTAGTGGTTGAGCATTGGACCCATGATCCAAAAGTCATGGGTTCAATCGTCGTCATGACCATATGTGTTGTGTCCCTGAGCAAGACACTATCTGCATTTGCTTAGTACTGGTTCTACCCAGGAAGACGTCGAGTGTGATTAATATTGGTTCAGAAAGCTTTCATTACAATCGATGTTAAATATTAAAGTTAAAAACTAAATGGTGGAAACAAATAACTAACAAGAAGATAAAGATGTAATAATTTAATAACCCTAATTCAAATCTATGTTCAATAATCATCATCGCTGATTTCTCCAAGATGGTAAATAAATCATGTAGTAACAGTTTGTTTAATGAATTTGATTTAAATGCAAATCACCAATTAACACCTGATGTATACAATCTAACGCCAGATCGTCGTAATTTCAATGTCAATAACAATCACTCTATTGTATGTAATTGCCAGATGGCTGTAGCACTGCTGGAAGTATGATGCACTGCTCTGTAGATAATTCACACAATTAGCTTTACTTTTCTGCTTCTGAAAAGAGAAGAAATATACATGAGCATCACATTATGCAAAAGTGACCAAATGAGAGAAAGGTTTCACATGTAATTACATTCAATGGAATAATATGAGCAGCTTAATCTATCAAAGTAAATCATTAAAGTATTAAACAAAAACATGCGGAATTTCCAATTTTACTATGTTGTCCTGACCTTTTAGTACAGGTAAAAACAAGATAATGAAGTGAATGTGAGAGGCATAAGCCATTTTGTAAGCTTATATTTATATTAACAACTGTTTAAATACGAAATCTGAAAGCAAACACTTAATATAAATTGAAGTCTACTCCTCAAAATAATTTAGGGACCATGTTATTGAACGATTTTTTTTTTCCTTCTGTTTTTTTTGACAATTATTCGATTTATTTGTTTTCTTTTACAATTCTTGCCGGATACATTTGTATTAACCTTTTATATGGATATAAAATCCAGCATATTTAAAGAGTAAGCACTTTTTAAATGTGGTCCTTAATTTATTTGGTGAGTATAATACAATTGTGAAATGCGGAAGTGCGAAGAGGAGTGCATGTTCCAGTGGTAGAGCGCCAAACTCTAGATAGAGAGGTTGTGGGTTCGATCCTCGCCGCGGCCACGTTATTTATCCTTGAGCAAGATAATTAATCCACATTGCTTAGTACTGGTTCTATCCAGAAAGCCATCGTGAGTGAATAATCTAAGTTGCAAGAACTTGTTTCACAATCAATGTAAAAATAAATATGTTTAAACTAATTGTGAAACTTCTTATAAACGAAATGAATAGAACTGGATTTTTTGAATAATGAGGTTAAAGTATTTATTTTTTTGGAAGTTGACGGTCAAAATATCTCGGTTAAAATATGAAAGCTATCTCTTCAATAAAAGTGATGTTATGTCAGGCTGAAGTTTAAAATGACAACTTGTTAACCAGAAAAACAATTGGGTTTTTCAGTGACCTTAAGTCAAGGTCATAGACAATATAAAGGTATTTTTGGAAATCTAATTTTCATATCCAATAAGTGTACAAACATTAAAGCAATCCTTTTAACTGTATTGTAGTTATGCCATGCTGAAGTTACTGTGAAAAACATCTTAACCAAATGTTGATGCCACCTGACCAACTACTTTCACCTATTTTATAATTTGTAATTTTATATCTGGATTTTTTTGAGGAAAAACAATAATTAGTACAAAGCAAAGTGTATGATAAAACTTGAACTATCACCAAAGGTGATGAATACCCCGCTTAAGCAAAGGTGGCACTCCACAGTTCAATGTACATTTCTCAATCATCAAACCCATGACAAGCCTTTAGCCTGAATCCTTGAGCAAAAACAAGAGGCCCAAGAGGGCCTGTGGTCGCTCTACTGGCTAAAACAGCTCTTATAGATTTAGATAGATATAGCTAGATATAGCTCTCTTCTCCTATAGATTTAACAAAGGAAAATGCAATATAGCATTTTTCAACAAATCAAGGGCCATAACTCTGTTATTACTAACAAAATCTAGCTGGTTTTCGAAATTGTCCAAGATTTCATTGATATACCGTGCTTTGCACAACTAGACATCATACTGAGGCTTCCTGCCAAATTTCGTAGAAATCCAACAAGCCGTTTAAGAGGAGTAGCACCGACAAGAAATTTAAAATAAAAATGTCAAAGGGCCATAACTCCGTAACAAGAGACCCAAGAGGGCCTGTGGACGCTCTACTGGCTAACATGGCTCTTATAACATCAATGAAGTGAGTGACTGCCATTTACGTTTTTTTGAAAGTTTCGGGCAAAAAACAGCTTTTTAACTAAATCAAGGGCCATAACTAAAGAATCTGGTAAAGTTTGGTAAAGATCAGATGAAAAATGAAGGCCCAACCGTATTAACGAGGCAACATATAGCATGTTTAAACTAAATCAAGAACACCTCTGTTACTGGTCCGACTGGTCGAACATAGAGCTAAAAAAAAATTCAAAAAAATTCAAAAAAATTCAAAATCAAAAAAATCAAAAAAATCAAAACAAAAAAAAGAAGATATTTAAAAAAAAAAAATAATAAAAATAAAAAAATAAAAAAAAAAAAATAATAAAATAAAATAAAAAAATAAATAACTCAATATTTTTTCCCCCTATACATGTCTATGTAAAACATGTGACCCTTGGGGCGGGGCCAAATGTGACCCCAGGGTCACCATTTGAACAAACTTGGTAAAGGACCATAAGCTTTTAGCAAATGCAAAATATTAAACCTCTGGCTCTTGCAGTTCCAGAGAAGATTTTTTTCCTTCAGTTTTTCCCTCTACAAGCATTTATGTAAAACTGTGAATCCCCGGGGCAGGGCCAGATGTGACCCCAGGGTCCCCATTTGAACAAAATAGGTAAAGGACCATAAGCTTATAGCAACAGCAAAATATTAAACCTCTGGCTCTTGCAGTTTCAGAGAAGAAGATTTTTCCCTATACATGTCTATGTAAAACATGTGACCCTTGGGGCGGGACCAAATGTGACCCCTGGGTCACCATTTGAACATGTGGTTCCAGAGAAGAAGAATTTTTTCAGTTTTTCCCTATACAAGCCTATGTAAAACTGTGACCCCCGGGGTGGGGCCAAATGTGACCCCTGGGTCACCATTTGAACAAACTTGATAGAGGACCACAAGCTTATAGCAAATGCAAACTATTAATCCTCTGGCTTTTGCAGTTTCGGAGAAGAAGATTTTTTAAGTTTTTCCCTATACATGTCTATGTAAAACATGTGACCCTTGGGGCGGGGCCAAAAGTGACCCGAGGGTCACCATTTGAACAAACTTGGTAAAGGACCATAAGCTTATAGTAAATGCAAAATATCAAACATCTGGCTCTTGTAGTTTCCGAGAAGAAGATTTTTAAAAAAAAAATCCTATATTAGTCTATGTAAAATTGTGACCCCCGGGGCGGGGACAAATTTGACCGACCCCAGGGTCACCATTTGAACAAACTTAGTAGAGGACCATAAGCTGATGCTACATGTAATACATGACAGCTCTGTGCCTTGTGGTTTCAGAGAAGAAGATTTTTTAAAGTTTTTTCCTATATGTCTATATGAAAAACATGCAAAACCTCAATATACAAATTTTGGACCCCCGGGGCACAGCCATTTTTGACCCCAGGGACTTTATTTGAACAAACTTGATAGTCTAGGCGTTGGCGATCATTTTAAAAGAAAAACTGTTGAAATCTGTCCAGCGGTTCTGGAGAAGAAGATTTTTTAAGGTTTCGACCATATATGGTAATGGCAGCCATCTTGGATGTAGCGTTGACCTAATTTTAACAAATCTAAAAAGCATTCATCTAAGGATCATCCACGTGAAGTTTGGTCAAAATTAGCCAAGCGGTTTCTGAGGAGAAGTCGTTTGAAGAAAAGTTAACGGACGACAGACGACAGACGACAGACAGACAGACGACGGACGACGGAGAACACAGCATCCCATAAGCTCTGCTGGCCCTTGGCCAGTAGAGCTAAAAAATCAGCGAACTGTAACAAAAACGTGATATGCACAACTAGACATATTACCGATGCTTTCTGCCAAGTTTCGTCGAAATTCAACAAGGCATTTAGGATGAGTAGCACCGACAAGCACCGACAAGCACCGACAAGAAATTTTGTCAAGTAATTAAAAAGATAATGAAAAAACAGTTTTTGCCTATACAAGCCTAAGTTAAACTGTCACCCCCCAGGGTGGGGCCAAATGTGACCAATAGGTCACCATTTGAACAAACTTGGTAGAAGACCATAAGCTTATAGCAAATGCAAAATATTAAACCTCTGGTTCTTGCAGTTTCAGAGAAGATTTTTTTTAATTTTTCCCTATACATATCTATGTAAAACATGTGACCCTTGGGGTGGGGTCAAATGTGACCCGAAGGTCACAATTTGAACAAACTTGGTAAAGGACCATAAGCTTATAGCAAATGCAAAATATTAAACCTCTGGCTCTTGTAGTTTCAGAGAAGAAGATTTTTTAAAAAAAAATCCTATATAAGTCTATGTAAAACTGTGACCCTCAGGGCGGGGACAAATTTGACCCCAGGGTCACCATTTGAACAAACTTAATAGAGGACCAAAAGCTGATGCTACATGTAATACATGAGAGCTCTGGGCCATGTGACTCCAACGAAGAAGAATTTTTTCAGTTTTTCCCTATACATGCCTATGTAAAACTGTGACCCCCGGGGTGGGGCCAAATGTGACCCCTGGGTCTCCATTTGAATAAACTTGGTAGAGGACCACAAGCTTATAGCAAATGCAAAATATTAAACCTCTGCCTCTTGCAGTTTCAGAGAAGAAGAATTTTTAAGTTTTTCCCTATACATGTCTATGCAAAACATGTGACCCTTGGGGCGGGGCCAAATGTGACCCGAGGGTCACCATTTGAACAAACTTGGTAAAGGACCATAATCTAATAGTAAATGCAAAATATCAAACCTCTGGCTGTTGTAGTTTCCGAGAAGAAGATTTTTTTTTTAAAAAATCCTATATAAGTCTATGTAAAACTGTGACCCCCGGGGCGGGGACAAATTTGACCCCAGGGTCACCATTTGAACAAACTTAGTAGAGGACCATAAGATGATGCTACATGTAATACATGACAGCTCTGTGCCTTGTGGTTTCAGAGAAGATTTTTAAAGTATTTTCCTATATGTCTATATGAAGAACATGCAAAACCTCAATATACAAACTTTGGACCCCCGAGGCACAACCATTTTTGACCCCGGGGACTTTATTTGAACAAACTTGATAGTCTAGGCATTGGCGATCATTTTAAAAGAAAAACTGCTGAAATCTGTCCAGCGGTTCTGGAGAAGACGATTTTTTAAGGTTTCGACCATATATGGTAATGGCAGCCATCTTGGATGTAGCGCTGACCTAATTTTAACAAATCTAAAAAGCATTCATCTAAGGATCATCCATGTGAAGTTTGGTCACTATTAGCCAAGCGGTTTCTGAGGAGAAGTCGTTTGAAGAAAAGTTAATGGACGACGGACGGACGGACGGACAACACACCATCTCATAAGCTCTGCTGGCCCCTGGCCAGTAGAGCTAATAAATCACATCATCATTGTGTCATACATTTCTTACCCATGTTTCCATACCAAATAAAAGTATCAAAAAGCATTTTCTGTACAACTTTAGTCCCATTTCTTTAAGATTACCCCACCCCTCAAAACATGCTAAAAAAACAATTTTAGCAATATTTCAAATGTCAATAAATAAAAATAAAAAAAATCCTACGCATATCAGGGTCATGTCTGCACTCATAATGCTCTTGCATATCAGGAAATCTAAATTTTACATACCTACTACGGCATTTTAAAAAGTTATTCCATGAGTCAAAATCAGCCATTTTACCTACTTTTTGGAACTTTCTGATAGGTTCACATTGTTCTATTTATAGCCTCCAAAATCCCCAAAGAGTGCATATTCCAATACACCAAAATAAACTTAGAAGTACTCAAAACTGAAAAAAACATCAAACATGTGCTTCATAATCATTATAAATACCATCCATGGACCTAAAAGATGCTTTGTTGATTTCTTTCTGATTTACACCATGGACATTCATGCGAAACTGAAAAGTGCCCCCAAAGGGCCATAATTCTGTAATAAATGAGGGAAAAAAGGTCATCAGTTGTTATGAGTATACGAAGTTTGGGAACAACCCATTCAAAACTATTTGAGAAATCTAGTAATAACAAGAGGCCTAAGAGGGCCTGTATCGCTCTACTGGTTACCCACTGGGCGAGGCCAAATTTGACCCCAGGTTCACCATTTGAACAAACTTGGTGGAGGATGCAAAAGCTGATATTAAATAAAAAATACTAAACCTTTTATCTCTTGTAGTTTCAGAGAAGATTTCTGAAGTTCTTTCCTATAACTCTATGTAAAACTTATCCAACAAGGGTCCCTAAGCTCCCAATACCAAAGTTTCTTATGTATTTCAACAAAAAAAAATCAACAAAAAAAAATTAATAATAAAAAAATCAATAAAAATTAACAAAATTAAAAAAAAATTCTTTCTTTTAACAAATTGAGCCCATCAACCAAGGTTGAAAAAAATAAAAATATATGCCTCCAGTGAGATTTAAAGTATATTTCTATTCATTATTTAAGGTGTAAGGAGTTCCTGGAATCCTACTTTTAAATGAATTCTAGTCTATGTCCTAATTCTTTATTTGGAGAAAGTGGTGACAAAAAGAACAAATATAGCCAGAGGAGGCTCTGATAGTCTCATAAAACCTGATTAAAAATTTGGCTCCAAGTTTAGCTCCAGTTTCACCAAGTCGGCTCTGATTATTATCGTTTGGCAAAAGTGCTAGTACTCTCCTTTGCATTGGTTATAAATTACTATGTAATATTCTATTCTAACATATTTTAAACGAAATGGTAAATAAGTCCGCTGACCAGGGAGCATAAAGTGGTAGCAAAAAGAAAAATATAGTCAGAGGTTCTGAGCTTGATTAATACATACGTAACAAAATTAATGTGTGTTATAAAAGTAAATAAAGACACATTTCCAATAAGAAAAAAATATTGGACCTTTCCATTTTAAATCAGGGCCTGTCCATTTCAAATCAGGGCCTGTCCATTTCAAATCGGGGCCTGTCCATTTTCAGAAGCAACAAGCCCTGGGCCTGTCTCTTAAAATAATTTTCTTTGAGCACTGGCTATAACTCCGCTGTTACTGGTCCGATCTGGCTGGTTTTCGAACTTGTCCGAGCTTTCATTGATATTAACAATCTGGTAAAGTTTGGTAAAGATCGGATGAAAAATGAAATCCCTATCGTCTTAACGAGACAAAAGTTAACGACGGACAACTCGGCATCCCATAAGCTCTGCTGGCCTTCGCCTTCGGCCAGTAGAGCTAAAAATGTGTTATGCGACACGACAGGAGAAAAATGTGGGACGTTATGGACAGCGTGACTCCTATACTTCATTTTGTGAAAGCTGGGATATAAAGACAGTTATTCTCATCAACTAAATGTTACTGACCGTCCTGATCACTGTCCTCTTCACTGTCCTCATCACTCGAGTCGTCATCCTCATCTGTCTCAAACGTATTGTCTGGGATGTCATAGATGCGTACTACAGGCTGGAAGAATAGAGAATTGAATTATTAAATGACTCCTCAATATTTTTAAGTTTTTTTACAGCCACTATTAGACACTTGCGTGCATTACAATGTAGAGAATACAGCAAGATTTAAATCTCTCAATGCTAATATTGATGGATATAAAAAAAAAATCATACATGCTGGGTGTTGTGCATTTTGTCACGACGATTTGGCCGCCAAGTCCTATTGGCGCTCTTTGCCATGTTTGTGGACAAGTTGCCTTTGGACATATTTTTGCTTAAAATTCGAAAAATTTGAACCAAAAAGTACTTTTAATTCATCGCAGACTCTTCCATCTCTAAACACATGTATCTGTGTGCTTTAATGACAGTATTTTAAATTAAAACGTTATTTAAGAAACCCATTTCAATGTATCGCACAAACCTTATTAGGATCTTTCATAATGAGATATTTCCCTTCTTTCAATTTGAAGCATATATCTATGATACAGCGGAGTATCCCCCATGCATTATCCATGTTTAAGTTTATCTGGTTGGCAAACTCGGTAGGTTTGAACTGCTGGGTACCCAGTATCACGTGGTTCGCTGTGTCTTTATAGTTGATACGAGACACATACCTGAAAACATAATCACACTACCATTGGGTCATGTATATTACTTATATCTTATTACATTTCTATGGCTGAGAGATCAGGTTATTTCAGTAAAAGAAAATTCATAATTGCTTAACGGGTATATTCCAACACCGAACATGAAAATAAGTGACGTTGAGTCATGCTTTCAATAATGCGTTGCGAACATGAAAGACCTTTTTTGAGAATGTTTCAACAAAGCGAAACATTTCGGTTAAATGATACATAAAATGATTTAAACGGTAACTAGAACTATCTCTGAAGGTGATCAATACCCCCGCATTTTTAAATCTAAATTCTAAGTAAAGGTGAAAGCCTTAGAAGTTCATTATAAAATATCAGAGTGGAAAAGTCCAAGTTCGAGCGGAAAATCCTAATGCAGAGACGCATCATATCATCATGTGTGAACTGCATGCCATCGATGAAAGCGTTTGCAGTGAAAGCCACATGAATGTCTGAGCCAGCCACGACGGATGAGGCGATCCATGTATCTATATTTACCCAAACTTGAGCTGATCTGAGCCAGCCATGAGGGGTGAGGCAATCCATGAATCTATACTTACCCAAACTTGAGCTGATCTGAGCCAGCCATGAGAGATGAGGCAGTCCACTTGGCTAGTTTGCAGCTGTTATTTTTCAATTCTGTAGCCAACACAGCACCTCTTTGGTTGTCTAATTTACTCCTCCAATCTACACCACCACAAAACTGTTGTAAAAACACAAACACATGGTTAATTATACTGCCTTATACTGCCATGGAAATGCATATATACAGGATACTTCTGTTCTCAGCGACGTCACAAGCTGTATAGTCAAGTATACAGATATCTCCACATTACACACCATGTTCTAAACAGAGATCATGACCAAAAGCACCACTTAAAGGACTGTCATACAAAAAAAGATCCCAGACAAATTCTCCTACATGCAAATGTTTTACAACTGATCAGTACCTCTTAGAGGACAATACAATAACATCACAGTGTCACCTCAGTGAATATGTTCATCCTCTCAGTCGTCAGTCAGAGCTCTATAAACCTTAAACAGTTACAAGTTTTATAACTGCTAGAAGTTATTAAAATGCCAAATTCTTATCTTCCTTTGGTTTAGAGTAGCAGATACTTTTCCCTAATAACCATTTGTAACCTAAATCAGTTACCAAGATCATTTGCTAATAAATCGAAATAGTTGCCAAATGTGCTGTGTTATTTATGTTTGAATACTTATTATTAAGGATAAATACATCTTCATCAAGATCCAATTAGCAGTTGTTCACTAATTATCATGTTGGTGCCAACAAAATGATTTTTAATGAATTTTGTTGCATAACAGTACGTAACTTGAAAGGCCTTACGCATTGGATTTTCATCCATGCTCATAGAATTTTATTGCATGGTTGTAAAGTTGAATCACCCTACATGGAGAAAAAAAAATTAATTATATATATATATAGGGAAAATTCCTGTACAGAAGATAGAATGCATCTAAACTTGAATGATTTTGTGGTAGTAACTGATTCTGGTTACTATCACAGTTTTAGTGTGTTTTTAAATAACAGTCACAGGTATGAAAAACGTAACTGTTTAAGGTTAGAGCCCTGACTGGTTATGAGAACTTATTGGAAGTTTAAAGCACTAGTTATACAAAAAGAATACAGAATATGAACACCAAATCCAAAAAGATATGAATGAACTCCCAATTAACATGTATTATGTATAGCTTTCATCTGATCAGTACTTCTTAGAGGACAATATAATAACATCATAGTGTCGTCTCAGTAAATAAGTTCATCCTCTCAGTCATGAAAACGTAGGGAAGTATACAGCAAGAAATCAATAGCTACACAAACAGAATAAAGCAAGAATAAGTTACGACCATGTGAACGCTCAAGACAAAGTTTAGAATTACTCCGATCAACAGTTCTAGTTTTCATCAGATCAGTACTTCTTAGAGGACAATATAATAACTTCATAGTGTCATCTCAGTGAATATGTTCATCCTCTCAGTCATGAAAACTTGTGGAAGTATGTAGCAAGCAAATCACAAAAGTGGAAGTAAGAAGATTACAGCAAGGATAAGATAAAAAGTTTAAAATGAACTCCTATTAACATTCCAGGCTTTCAGCTGATCAGTACTTCTTAGAGGACAATATAATAACTTCATAGTGTCATCTCAGTGAATGTGTTCATCCTCTCAGTCATGAAAATTTGTGGAAGTATGTAGAAAGAAAGCACTAGTTAGACAAACAGAATAAAGCCAGGACAAAATATGACCATGTGAAAGTGAGAAGGTTTATAAGACCATACACAGTTTAGAATGGACTAAAATTAATATTTATTCTTTTCATCCCATCAGTACTTATAAGAGGGTAATACACAAAGCATCGTGTCATCTCAGTGAATATTACAATATGTATTAAAGTATATAGAACATGAAGCAACAGTAAGACAAACTGTGGAAAGATGAATGATAAATAAATGATGTTTTATGGCGTCAACACATAAATAGGTCATACTGTGCATGCAGAATACAGCATGGATAAGATATGAACACCAAATACAAAGTTTAGAATGGACTTCAGTTAACAGCTCTGTTTTCATCAGATCAGTACTTCTTAGAGGACAATATAGTAACTTCATAGTGTCATCTCAGTGAATATGTTCATCCTCTCAGTCGTGAAAACTTATGGAAGTATGTAGAAATAAAAGCGTTAGACAAAGGGTGGAAGGAAGAAGGAATGTATGGATGAATGAATGATGTTTTAGGCCACATCAACACATAAATGGGTCATTAGGAAAAGAAGACACAGCAAGGACAAGATGTGAGCACCAAAAATATAAGAACTGCTCCAGTTAACAGTTCTCATTTTCATCTGATCAGTACTTCTTAGAGGACAGTAAAACAACATCATAGTGTCATCTCAGTGAATATGTTCATCCTCTCAGTCATGAAAACTTATTGAAGTATACAGCAAACAAAGCAATAGACAATCTGTGAAAGGATGAAATTATGAATAATTGATGTCAAACCGACTCATAAATAGGTCATAATGTGCATAAAAAAGTGAAAGTAAGAAGAAGACAGCAAAAAGACATGAACACCAAATACAAAGTTTAAAATGAACTCCTGTTAACATTCCAAGTTTTCATCTGATCAGTACTTCTTAGAGGACAGTATAATAACATCATCGTGTCATCTCAGTGAATATGTTCATCCTCTCAAGTCATGAAAACTTGTGGAAATGTATTGCAAGCCTCTCAGTCATGAAAACTTGTGGAAATGTATTGCAAGCAAAGCACTAGTTAGAAAAATTGGAAGAAAGAATGTTTTTGCATACCGGGTATGGTTATCCGCATTTTACATGGGTGATGGAAAGCCTGATCTTACACATGGAGGAAGATAAAAGTCGCACGCTGATATCAACAATGACAGCTGCATGACATCATTGTGTAAATAATATGCAAGAAAAAGAATCAATCATAGGTATCCAGTTCAGATAAGGAAATTCTAAGACTCGGTAGAATTGTTTTAATCTGAATCTCGGCAGAGCCTCGGTAAAAACAGTTATACCTCGTGTTGGAATTCCATATCTTCACCCGATAGCCATAAAATATTCTTATGTTTTACAGCACTTCAACCCATAAATGGGTCAGTTTGTATGCGAAAAATCAGAAGAAAAATGAGAAAGGATAAGAGAACATATGAACAATGAATACAAAGTTTAGAATGGTCTCCAGTTAACAGTTCTAGTTTTCATCTGATCAGTACTTCTTAGAGGACAATATAATAAAATCATAGTGTCATCTCAGTGAATGTGTTCATCCTCTCAGTCAAGAAAACTTGTGGAAGTATGTAACAGTTGAAGCGATAAGACAAACGGTGGTAGGAAGCATGAATGGATGTATCATTGAATGAATGATGTTTTAGGCCACATCAACACATAAATGGGTCACTAGGAAAGGAAGAAGCAGCAAGAGCAAGACATGAGCACCAAAAATATTAGAATTGCTCGATTTAACAGTTCTAGTTTTCATCTGATCAGTACTTCTTAGAGGACAAATAATAATTTCATAGTGTCATCTTGGTGAATATGTTCATCCTCTCAGTCAAGAAAACTTATGCAAGTATGTAGAAATTAAAGAAATAGACAAAATGTGGAAGGATGAATGAATGTATGGATGAATGAATGATGTTTAGGTCACGTCAACATACAAATGGGTCATTAGGAAAGGAAGATACAGCAAGGGCAAGACATGAGCACCAAAATTATTAGAATTGCTCGATTTAACAGTTCTAGTTTTCATCTGATCAGTACTTCTTAGAGGACAATATCATAACTTCATAGTTTCATCTCAGTGAATATGTTCATCCTCTCAGTCAAGAAAACTTATGAAAGTATGTAAAAGTTGAAGTGAAAGACAAATGGTAGAAGGAAGAATGAATGTCTGGATGAATGAATGATGTTTTAGGTCACATCAACATACAAATGGGTCATTAGGACAGGAAGATACAGCAAGGGCAAGACATGAGCACCAAAATTATTAGAATTGCTCGATTTAACAGTTCTAGTTTTCATCTGATCAGTACTTCTTAGAGGACAATATAATAACTTCATAGTGTCATCTCAGTGAATATGTTCATCCTCTCAGTCAAGAAAACTTATGAAAGTATGTAGAAATTAAAACGATCGACAAAATGTGGAAGGATGAATGAATGTATGGATGAATGAATGATGTTATAGGTCACATCAACACAAAAATGGGTCAGTATGAAAGGAAGATACAGCAAGGGCAAGACATGAGCACCAAAAAGATTAGAATGGTCTCCAGTTAACAGTTCTAGTTTTCATCTGATCAGTACTTCTTAGAGGACAATATCATAACTTCATAGTGTCATCTCAGTGAATATGTTCATCCTCTCAGTCAAGAAAACTTTTGAAAGTATGTAGAAATTAAAGCGACAGACAAAATGTGGAAGGATGAATGAATGTATGGATGAATGAATGATGTTTTAGGTCACATCAACATACAAATGGGTCATTAGGAAAGGAAGCTACAGCAAGGGCAAGACATGAGCACCAAAAAGATTAGAAGTCTCCAGTTAACATTTCTAGTTTTCATCTGATCAGTACTTCTTAGAGGACAATATAATAACTTCATAGTGTCATCTCAGTGAAAATGTTCATCCTCTCAGTCAAGAAAACTTATGAAAGTATAATGTAGAAATTAAAGCGATAGACAAAATGTGGAAGGATGAATGAATGTATGGATGAATGAATAATGTTTTAGGCCACATCAACATACAAATGGGTCATTAGGAAAGGAAGATACAGCAAGAGCAACATATGAGCACCAAAAAGATTAGAATTGTTCGTTAACATTTCTAGTTTTCATCCGATCAGTACTTCTTAGAGGACAATATAATAACTTCATAGTGTCATCTCAGTGAAAATGTTCATCCTCTCAGTCATGAAAACTTATGGAAGTATGTAACAGTTGAAGTGAAAGACAAATGGTAGAAGGAAGAATGAATGTCTGGATGAATGAATGATGTTTTAGGTCACATCAACATACAAATGGGTCATTAGGACAGGAAGATACAGCAAGGGCAAGACATGAGCACCAAAATTATTAGAATTGCTCGATTTAACAGTTCTAGTTTTCATCTGATCAGTACTTCTTAGAGGACAATATAATAACTTCATAGTGTCATCTCAGTGAATATGTTCATCCTCTCAGTCAAGAAAACTTATGAAAGTATAATGTAGAAATTAAAGCGATCGACAAAATGTGGAAGGATGGATGAATGTATGGATGAATGAATGAATGATGTTATAGGTCACATCAACACAAAAATGGGTCATTATGAAAGGAAGCTACAGCAAGGGCAAGACATGAGCACCAAAAAGATTAGAAGTCTCCAGTTAACAGTGCTAGTTTTCATCTGATCAGTACTTCTTAGAGGACAATATCGTAACTTCATGTGTCATCTCAGTGAATATGTTCATCCTCTCAGTCATGAAAACTTATGGAAGTATGTAAAAGATGAAGTGAAAGACAAATGGTAGAAGGAAGAACGAATGTATGGATGAATGAATGATGTTTTAGGTCACATCAACATACAAATGGGTCATTAGGACAGGAAGATACAGCAAGGGCAAGACATGAGCACCAAAATTACTAGAATTGCTCGATTTAACAGTTCTAGTTTTCATCTGATCAGTACTTCTTAGAGGACAATATAATAACTTCATAGTTTCATATCAGTGAATAGGTTCATCCTCTCAGTCAAGAAAACTTATGAAAGTATAATGTAGAAATTAAAGCGATAGACAAAATGTGGAAGGATGAATGAATGTATGGATGAATGAATGATGTTTTAGGCCACATCAACACACAAATGGGTCATTAGGAAAGGAAGATACAGCAAGAGCAACATATGAGCACCAAAAAGATTAGAATTGTTCGTTAACATTTCTAGTTTTCATCCGATCAGTACTTCTTAGAGGACAATATAATAACTTCATAGTGTCATCTCAGTGAAAATGTTCATCCTCTCAGTCATGAAAACTTATGGAAGTATGTAAAAGTTGAAGTGAAAGACAAATGGTAGAAGGAAGAATGAATGTCTGGATGAATGAATGATGTTTTAGGTCACATCAACATACAAATGGGTCATTAGGACAGGAAGATACAGCAAGGGCAAGACATGAGCACCAAAATTATTAGAATTGCTCGATTTAACAGTTCTAGTTTTCATCTGATCAGTACTTCTTAGAGGACAATATTATAACTTCATAGTGTCATCTCAGTGAAAATGTTCATCCTCTCAGTCATGAAAACTTATGGAAGTATGTAAAAGTTGAAGTGAAAGACAAATGGTAGAAGGAAGAATGAATGTATGGATGAATGAATGATGTTTTAGGTCACATCAACATACAAATGGGTCATTAGGAAAGGAAGCTACAGCAAGGGCAAGACATGAGCACCAAAAAGATTAGAAGTCTCCAGTTAACAGTTCTAGTTTTCATCTGATCAGTACTTCTTAGAGGACAATATAATAACTTCATAGTGTCATCTCAGTGAAAATGTTCATCCTCTCAGTCATGAAAACTTATGGAAGTATGTAAAAGTTGAAGTGAAAGACAAATGGTAGAAGGAAGAATGAATGTATGGATGAATGAATGATGTTTTAGGTCACATCAACATAACAAGAGGTCAATGACCTTGAAGCTCTACTGATTGATTTTGATGTCAGGAAGTAGTGACTACAAACTTGATTTTTGAAAATCTATTTTTAGCCGTGGCGGCCATCTTGAATTTCCGGCCGACCTGAAATTTTGCTAGGATCAATTAGACATCAAGAGCAACATTTCTGTGAAGTTTCACGAAAATCCGTCAAGTACTTTCAGAGGAGTAGTCGCTACAAGTTTTCATTATATAACTCTATGTAAACAAAGATGGCCACTGGCAGCCATGTTTAACATCGAATCAAAATAATGTTCAACTCGGATAACCATCATGTCATGCTGATCATTTTAGAAAAAGTCCCATATCAATATCTCTTAAAGTTTTCAAGAAGTCGTCGCTACAATCTTATTTTTTTTAAATCTATTTTTAGCCGTGGCGGCCATCTTGATTTTCCGGCCGACCTGAAATTTTGCTAGGATCAATAAGACATCAAGAGCAACATTCCTGTGAAGTTTTATGAAAATCCGTAAAGTAGTTTCAGAGGAGTAGTCGCTACAAGTTTTCATTATATAACTCTATGTAAACAAAGATGGCCACTGGCAGCCATGTTTAACGTCGAATCAAAACGATTTTCGACAAGGACCAACATCATGTCATGCTGATCATTTTAGAAAAAGTCCCATAACAATATCTCTTATAGTTTTCAAGAAGTAGTCGCTACAAACTTATTTTTTAAAAATGTTTTTTTAGCCGTGGCGGCCATCTTGAATTTCCGGCCGACCTGAAATTTTGCTAGGATCAATTAGACATCAAGAGCAACATTCGTGTGAAGTTTCATGAAAATCCGTAAAGTAGTTTCAGAGGAGTAGTCGCTACAAGTTTTCATTATATAACTCTATGTAAACAAAGATGGCCGCTGGCAGCCATGTTTAACGTCGAATCAAAACAATTTTCGACAAGGACCAACATCATGTCATGCTGATCATTTTAGAAAAAGTCTCATATCAATATCACTTATAGTTTTCAAGAAGTAGTCGCTACAAACTTGTATTTTGAAAATCTATTTTTAGCCATGGCAGCCATCTTGAATTTCCGGCCGACCTGAAATTTTGCTAGGATCAATTAGACATCAAGAGCAACATTTCTGTGAAGTTTCATGAAAATCCGTCAAGTAGTTTCAGAGGAGTAGTCGCTACAAGTTTTCATTATATAACTCTATGTAAACAAAGATGGCCACTGGCAGCCATGTTTAATGTCGAATCAAAATAATGTTCGACTCGGATAACCATCATGTCATGCTGATCATTTTAGAAAAAGTCCCATATCAATATCACTTATAGTTTTCAAAGAGTAGTCGCTACAAACTTATTTTTTAAAAATCTATTTTTAACTGTGGCAGCCATCTTGAATTTCTGGCCGATCTGAAATTTTGCTAGGATCAATTAGACATTAAGAGCAACATTCCTGTAAAGTTTCATGAAAATCCGCCAAGTAGTATCAGAGGAGTAGTCGCTACAAGTTTTTACTATATAAATTTATGTAAACAAAGATGGCCGCTCGCAGCCACGTTTAACGTCGAATCAAAACGATTTTTGATAAGGACCAACATCATGTCATGTTGATCATTTAAGAAAAAGTCCATATCAATATCACTTATAGTTTTCAAGAAGTAGTCGCTACAAACTTGTATTTTGAAAAATTATTTTTAGCCGTGGCGGCCATCTTGAATTTCCGGCCGACCTGAAATTTTGCTAGGATCATTTAGACATCAAGAGCAACATTCCTGTGAAGTTTCATGAAAATCCGTCAAGTAGTTTCAGAGGAGTAGTCGCTACAAGTTTTCATTATATAACTCTATGTAAACAAAGATGGCCGCTGGCAGCCATGTTTAACGTCAAATCAAAACGATTTTCGACAAGAACCAACATCATGTCATGCTGATCATTTTAGAAAAAGTCCCATATCAATATCACTTATAGTTTTCAAGAAGTAGTCGCTACAAACTTGAATTTAAAAAATCTATTTTTAGCTTTGGCGGCCATCTTGGATTTCACATCAACATGAATTTTTGCTAGGATCAACTAGACTTCATGGGCAACATTTCTGTAAAGTTTTATGAATATCCATCAATTAGTTTCAGAGGAGTAGTCGCTACAAATAAAAGTTAACGGACAGACGGACAGACGGACAGACAGACGGACGGACGACGGACGCCGCACCACGGCATAAGCTCTGCTGATCTCTGATCAGTAGAGCTAAAAATGGATCATTAGGAAAGGAAGCTACAGCAAGGGCAAGACATAAGCACCAAAAAGATTAGAAGTCTCCAGTTAACAGTTCTAGTTTTCATCTGATCAGTACTTCTTAGAGGACAATATAATAACTTCATAGTTTCATATCAGTGAATAAGTTCATCCTCTCAGTCAAGAAAACTTATGAAAGTATAATGTAGAAATTAAAGCGATAGACAAAATGTGGAAGGATGAATGAATGTATGGATAAATGAATGATGTTTTAGGCCACATCAACACACAAATGGGTCATTAGGAAAGGAAGATACAGCAAGAGCAACATATGAGCACCAAAAAGATTAGAATTGTTCGTTAACATTTCTAGTTTTCATCCGATCAGTACTTCTTAGAGGACAATATAATAACTTCATAGTGTCATCTCAGTGAATATGTTCATCCTCTCAGTCAAGAAAACTTATGAAAGTATGTAGAAATTAAAGTGATAGACAAAATGTGGAAGGATGAATGAATGTATGGATGAATGAATGATGTTTTAGGTCACATCAACATACAAATGGGTCATTAGGACAGGAAGATACAGCAAGGGCAAGACATGAGCACCAAAAAGATTAGAACTGTTCGTTAACATTTCTAGTTTTCATCTGATCAGTACTTCTTAGAGGACAATACAGTAACTTCATAGTGTCATCTCAGTAAATATGTTCATCCTCTCAGTCGTGAAAACTTGTGGAAGTGTATAGCAAGAAAGCACTAGTTAAGACAGAATAAAAGCAGGATAAATATGACCATGTGAAAGTTGAGAATGAGAAAGTGAGAAAGTTTATATAACCATACACAGTTTAGAATGGACTAAAATTAATATTTATTGTTTTCATCTGATCGTCCATTCTAAATTCTGTATGGACGTAAATTAATATTTATTGTTTTCATCTGATCGTACATTCTTAGAGCATAAGCATCGTGCAATCACTGACAGTAAATAAGCATAAATGATATAACGCCAGTACTTAGATCTATCTCTGCCCTATTGTTGATGTTGGGAGTATACTGACTATAGGTTTTAATTTAATACCGAACTTTGCACGTGCTATTATTTGTATCATATTGGTTTGATTGGTTAAAATGGATAAATGATTGACAACTGGCCTCATGCTAATTAAAGCAATAGACAAAATATGAAAGGATGAAATTATGAATGAATGATATGTTCGGGCATATCAACACATAAATAGGGCATATTGTGCACGAAAAGGCAAAAGTAAAAAGATTACGGCAACGATAAAATATGAACACCAAATTCAAAACTACGAATGGACTTCAGTTAATATTTCTAGTTTTCATCTGATCAGTACTTCTTAGAGGACAATATAATAACTTCATAGTGTCATCTCAGTGAATATGTTCATCCTCTCAGTCAAGAAAACTTATTTTAAGGACTATTCCATTAAAACATAAATGGGACCCCAGGAAGGCACTTTTAAAACTGAACAACCACTCACAGTTGCAAAATTGAGTTTAAAGAACCAAATTTCAGAAATAATGTTCCCCCATGGGTGTTTGGGTATATTTTATAGTCGTAAGTATGTAGCTATTTAAACAAAGTTAGACGAAAGGTGGAAAGATGAATAAATTATCTTTTACGGCATATCAACACATAAATGGGTCAGATTGTATATGTAAAATCTGAAGGAAGATAAAGCAAGAATAAAGACATGATTATATGAACACTCAGTACACATTTTCGAATGGACAATTTATTAAGTCAATAACATTTCTAGTTTTCATCTGATCAGTACTTCTTAGAGGACAATATAATAACATCATAGTGTCATCTCAGTGAATATGTTCATCCTCTCAAGACGTGAAAACTTACGCTAATTTAAGCAAATTAAAGCAAATTAAAGCAAGACAAACTGTGGAAGGATGAAATTATGAATAAATGTGTTAGGGCATATCAACACATAAATAGGTCATACTGTGCACGAGAAAACGGAAGTAAGCAAAAAACAGCATGGTTAAGATATAAACACCAAATACAAAGTTTAGAGTGAACTTCTGTTAATAGTTCTGGTTTTCATCAGATCAGTACTTCTTAGAGGACAATATAATAAAATCTTAGTAACTTCATAGTGTCATCTCAGTCATGAAAACCTAGGGAAGTATATAGCAATTAAAACACAAAATGATGGAACGCTGCATGAATGAAGACAAAGTTTAAAAGCGCTCTGATAAACATTTCTTGTTTTCATCTGATCAGTACTTCTCAGAGGACAATATAACATCATAGTGTCATCTCAGTGAATATGTTTATCCTCTCAGTCATGAAAACTTATGGAAGTATATCAGTCATAAAACGAAATTAGTCAGCGGTGTCTTTTGAAAAAAAGCTTAAAAGGGAGTTAAAATGGTGATTTACGTCACTTTAGCACTTGAGGCAATATATGACGGTCAATTTTTGTTGTAGGGCAGACCACCCCATTGTTCCTGGGTAGAACCAGTACTGTATACATCCTGCCGACACTTCCTCACTTGACAAGTCAAGCTCCCAGTGGAATTCGAACCCACAGTTGTGAGAGGTGAGAAAGTTGGACTTTACTATCCTGGCCAAGAATGCGCAAACACGAACAAAGCTATGATTTTGTTGGATTTTACAACTGCTGTGTACATCTCTTAGAGAACTATAACATCACATAAGATCAGCTCTGTCATGAAAACAGAACATTTTGAAAAAGAAAAAAAAAAGATTACTGTGAGAGAAACAATAAAACTTCTTAAATATAGCCCAAGGGAGATAAACACAAATGTATCCCCATTACACTGTAAAAGCTCATAGTGGTTTATAACTAAATTTAGGGCTTTTTCATTTAAACATACATGGGACCCCAGGAAGGCACTTTTGAAATTGAACATACACCAATGGATACAAAATTGAAATTAAGGAACCAAATTTCAAAATGGGGTTCACCCGTAGATGTTTATCAAATTGCCTTCCTTGGATCTCGGGTATGTTTTAACAGAATAGCCCTTAAGAAAGGCTTGAAACAAAGTATCTCACAACAGATAGATCTGTACTTCTTAGATGACAATAAATATGGCATCACATCATCTCAGGGATAATGTTTATCTCTCAGTTATGAAAACTTTACTATGATAAAATTGGTACTCACCCTAGGGTCCCAATCATTTAAAGTTTTGACGTTGATAAACTGTAATTCCCCATTGACACCATACATGCAGGCATCATGTTCACACCGAACTATCAGCTCAATGTCATTACCAAGATTCCACTTTTTATATCTGAAAAAACAACAACATTATGTATCTTCATATAACTATTTCTAGCTTTTTAAACAAGATTAATTTCATAAGTATTCATGTTTGAGTAGACAATTAAACTGTAAATGCAAGAATTTATTAAAAAAAAAAATTGTTTTTGTTTCTATGACCTCTAAAATGAGGTAAAAGTTACCCCAAGGCAAACACCTCAGTGAAGTTTCAGGATACTTGGTTGAAGACGGGTCGAGAAATGGTGCCGAAAGTTTCTAAAGTGCTAGGTGTAGGGTAGAGGCATCTGTAAATAGAATAATCTAGATGCTATGGTGTATGCTGACTTTTGCCGACACACCTAGTCCTCTAACCCTACAAACCAGAAACTTGCTCCGTGTACTTCATGGATCACTCTAGGCCGCGATTCCGCGAGATTCTCGCATTAAAATCTCAAAAATCTCATCAAAAAAGACAAATGAAACAAATTGTCCCATCGAATTCGGGAAATCGTTCAGATCCATTTATTCGCGAGTGAGCCATTTCATGCGGGATACGAATACATTCGTATGACTTTGTGTTGACATGTCGTTGTTTTTCATGTGGAAACTCCGTATAAAATGTCAATACTTTGTGGGTACTCTTCAGATAGAAGGCAGGGTGAGCATGCCCAGTAAATAAAAAATTGTCTGGGAATTTTAAACACTTCAGGAAGTGCCAAAAAAAATAAAAAATTGCTTATATTTCCTCGATTTTTCGAGTGTATCAGTAAATATGGATGATAGATTTTATGTACCGAGCGAAGGGAGATACATTTATGTGGGATTTCATGACGAATTATAGTTTATGGATGAAGAAGTCGATGTTTTGGACAACTTTTAGCGAGAGAAACTGTAAACAACAAATGAATTTAGACCGAAAGGGACTTTGACTTTTTTTTTGCCGATTTTGACTTGGATGACTAAGAAATGATGAAAATGTTTGGTTTCAGGAGGAATGTGTTAGGGAAATCTTCCTTCCACGCCATCTCAGACAATATTTAGACCATGGTGTGCTTTTTCCAGCACCCTGAAGAAGCAATACCCCGTCATTCCTTCAATATGATTTGGGAAGACGATCTTTGGGAACGGTTGGTCACCGAGTTTCCGATACGCGTAGGATTTGACCAAATTTATAAAAACTTTTGAAGTTCTCTATGGATTTTAGAGATTCTTTCAGCACTAGAAATGACTTAAAAATCTAAATACACACTAGGTTATCAGAGAAATATATCTTAGAAAATTTGGGTGAAAGTAAGGTAGGACATCATTTTGACCCGATTCACATGCTCGCGTATGATTTTTATGTTTACTAAATTAGTTTTTGCATGAATATTGCTTTTAAAAATTATTTCATTCTGTAGGGAATTTAAATACCTACATAATGATATATAGTTTTGTTAATTTATTTTTAAATTGACCAAGTAAACCACATTTTACCTACGTCGCCGAAATGTAATTTGCTGCAGCAGCAGAAACAGTAAAACTGTTCAGATTTACAGGAGTACTTATCAGATTTGCCTGCAGAATGAAATGGGGTTAAAACATATAAAATGAGAAAATATCAAATTATTCGAAAATCAAATGAAAAAAATCAAAACGAGATTGTTATGTCGGTAAACTTCCGGTTCGCTTTTGCTTCGTGGATACGGCGAATTCGAAGTAAATCGATTGAATATGAATAAACATGGCCATTTTTATAATAATTCATCAACTTCTTGTCATATCTGACAATTATCCCCCGACCTATAATGATTTGACGCGATTAACTATGTACTGGTGCAAGCAATTGTAAAACTATGTTAGCTGAAAAAGCGGACGTAAATTCGGACATGCTTTATTTCGGATGCTTTAACAACTTCTAATTTCACTACTGGGAATGAGCCAGAATACATCTAAATTTAAAAGATGTTCGGGGGGGGGGGGGGGGGGGGGGGGGACATGCCCCAGACCCGCCTAGCAGCCTCCAGCGCTACGCGCGGTCGACGTACAACCGCTGGTCGTTCGGCTTCGCATCCGAAATGTTTCATGAAAATGGTGAATGTCTCATTAAAATCAAGCAAATGGGACATTTTGTCTCATTGAAATTCAATCCTAGGGTGATCCCTGCTTTTTGACAGTGGTGGTTCCAAATGTGACTCGGCTATGTACATACATGGTAATCAATGTAATTTTTAACAATCTTGCAGTCATCGTGACATTGTCTACATGCAGCAGTGTGCTCTATGCTCAACTTTAAAGTGCTGCCACACTGCAATACCACGCCACCTTTCTCACCTGTAGCCTACTGACGCCACCTGACTTGATTCATCCTCCTGTACGAACGGATTGGGCTTGTCAAATGCATGCTTATCTTCACCCTGTGTAAATTAAACAAGTCTACAGTCAACTGCTAGATAATGATGACGACACCGTACAACAGCATTATGCCTGAACATTCTCCTACCATGATCACAACGAGTATACATCTTTAATGAAAACAACGCATGTCAAACATTTGCAACCAAAAATATGACCAAGGCCATTACAGTAATCTAATCATTGAAGAATGGGACCTTCAAGATATGTAGTCAAGTGGAATATTACTGAAATTAAGGCTGTAAAAATAACTTCTTGAAAAGCTTTTTTTTTTAAACCCTATACATTTCATGTGACGTACAGTTTACTGTATACTATACATTTCTTCAATATACAATAAGATTTCAATTGAAAACAAACGTTTTCACAACGCTGCATTATATATAAAACAAATGCATGAATTACAGTAACCCAATCTTCCCCTTTAAGTATCACCACTAACCGTTTTCAATACTTGTTGTGAGAAGTTGTGGTTTATAAAAGTAGCTTCGAGGGCGAGATTTCTAGGACAGTTGATACCGGTTTCGTCTTGGGGAGGTTCAATTGCCGTCTCACTCACAGTGAGGAGGTCGAATTCAGAGTCGTCACGCTTGTCAAAGAACAGTTTCTTTCCCACACGCTGTACGATGATGTCCCACGAGTACACTGACCGTGAACAGCACATCAATGTGGCCAGGATAGCGTCAGTCGCAAATACATTACCCTGAGACTTGGCCAGCTGTAGATCAATTGAAATTTGTCCTATGATTATACAGGCATATACAAGAACATCGCAAGTGGATGCAGATTCTTATGTGTCGAGGAAATCTGAACAAGGCAAGGCCTAATCCGAGCCTTCTCTGACCCTAAAAGCCTTCTTTTTTTTTTTCTTTTTTTTTTTTGGCGGCTTTATAGGGTCAGAGGAACTGCTATAGTGAAAACCGGGGGATTACTAAAAACGCACAGACATGCACTTTCAACGATGTTTGCGGTGTCGGGTCGATTTTTACGATAAATTTAGCTCAACAGATCGATCAATTAATGTTTATTATACCAAGTTGCAATGATAAAATTGCACCTTTATCGATGGTAGCGGCACAATAAAACATTTATGTTTTGAAGTACACTTTTATTTACTATATCCGCCATATTGTCATTTTGCATATTAATTAAATTCCCGTGATATTCTCGCGAGAGGTGAAGGCATTCATATTCCCCTCATCAAATAAGTCCGCTATCAAATTGACAGCATCGAGGGATTTTTGGAATGGAGCAAAAAGTTCTCGGAGCATAATTAGGATCTAAACTTTAAAGATAAACAATTAGATATTGTTAAAAAAAATTATTAGTGCCAAAAGGAAAAGTTGGTCACAATTTTGAAATTGTTTGAATTTTGCGGGAAATATTTATCGGCGCACCGGTCACGATCACGATCACGTGACATTTGACCTGAATGATGGAAATTTAATATTTTTTAACTTCGTCTGAAAAGGTTGATCGTTACAAGTTTATTAAGGTTAATAAAACAAATATTTCGGTTCAGATAGGTAAATAAATATATTGATAATCGGTTTATATGCTTGAAATGCTAATCCAATGAATACTTACATAGATACATTGATTTAAATCCAAGAGGTAGCTCCTCTCCCTCGCGGGAGAGGAAATCCCCGTGTTTTTACTATAGGAGTTCCTCTGACCGTACACAGCCAGATGAAATATCAAAAATGGTAAAAAGGGCTGGTAAGGTCAGAGAAGGTTCGGATTAGGCAAGGCCATCCTTAAAAGTGTTTTGGTTTGATGTGTTCCAACTTTTTTATAAGGGCTGTTCCAGGAAAAAAGGCCTGGAGGGGTCGGAACGAAAACGAATTCAAAATCTGTGGGTGGGGGGTGTCAGACGAATTCTAATTATGTGGGTTGGGGGTGTCAGAAGAATTCGAATTCTGTGGGTGGGGGGTGAAATGTAAATCGTATTGAGTTGTTGGAGGGTGTACATACATGTGATACCTCACGGAATTCTAACCCTCCTCCCGGCCCCCAAAAAATTGTGTGAAAAACTCCCGTAAAATTGCTAAAATCGATTTTTGTATGTTAGCAGATGTTGCTTCTAAAAATAGAATAAATTCAAGAACGACAACTCCTACGAAATTTCGTACTTCGTACTCAATTAGTTCGTACTATTTTACATTGTACTCAATTTTATTCATACTATCGGTTATTTTCCAGAGGGGAAGTTATTAGGCAGCCAACCGTGCAGCCGTCTTTTGCACGGCGTTTTTGAAAAATCGCGGCCAATATTTGGTGGTGTGGGTGGAGTAAAAAAAAAAAGTTTTGTTTTTTTTTTTTTTTAAACTCCTACTTTTTCAATATTTTTATGTTTTGTAAGTACCAAAATATAACAACAAACTTTAAAAGGACACTGTCTGTAAGTATTAAAGCACATTATTGAGCATAATCAAATAACAGAGAAATGTTTATCAATTGTTATTTAATAAAACAGGATTGTTTTCTTTATGAATATGGACCCAGGCCTACACGTTTGCTTTCTTTATGAATATGGACCCAGGCCTACAGGATTGTTTTCTTTATGAATATGGACCCAGGCCTACAGGATTGTTTTCTTTATGAATATGTACCCAGGCCTACAAGATTGTTTTCTTTATGAATATAGACCCAATCCTCAGGTCCATATTCAATGTTACCGCTAGGAAAAAGCTTATCTGGAGCACTGATTATAAGAGTGATTTGAAGGTCAATTTATCAAATTTACTAAATTTGTAACAAGTTCTAATTCTGTGGGTGGGGGGTTCTTGGCGAATTCAAATTCTGTGGGTGGGGGGTGGAAAATAATTTGAATTCTGTGGGTGTGGGGTGTTTTTGTGACTGTCGTTCTTGCACCCCCCAGGCCTTTTTTCCTGGAACAGCCCTAAGCATTTATGACTCTTTTTTTTTTTATAACATTTTTCAGCATCAAGCTGCAAATCGCTTTCACCTCTGTCAGAGGACTCAGTAAGGGAAAAAAAACGGTCCTACCCAGAGGTCTTTCCACAAAATTATGAAAAGGCCCATGCCTGTCCATTTTGGAGGAAAAACACATGCTGATTTCTCATTTTGGGAATTATGTGAGACTTCACCAATTAAGTAAATATGACTATACTATGCTTTACTTCTATTTTCATCCAATTATTTATTATAATTACTGAATTCTCAGTCAGAACTGATTTAAAGACAAAAACAGACTGCAGAATTAATGCTTTTTGTCAAATTCTGAGAGACTGCAGATTTCTTATTGGGAAAAATTTCTGCCACAGTTGGGAAAAAAAGAGTCAAGTTTTCAATTGGGAAGAGGCCTTTTACCCTGCTACCTACTCACTTAAAACTTTTCGAGTCGGAGACAGTAAACCAAATTCTTTTTAAGGATGGCCTAATTCACAGTAAGAACTGAAGTAGGCGATGTATAGAATTGTCGGATGAACAGACCTAAACAGTGTTGAACAGAACAAATCCTTTAAAGATTTGTCTTTCCTAACCACTTCTACCCTACTAGTTTTGAAAAAATAATGAAAATCGTTTTTTAATTGCATTATAATACTTTCTAGTGTATTTTTTTTATTATCTTAGTCATTAATAATACTAGTAAGGGTCTATAACATACATTGTGTGTAAATTAAGAATTAAACCTGTAAACATTGAATAATTTGATTTGGACTAGTTTTGTTCTTTTATGAAAATCTAGTAAATAAGTAACAGATAGGTATTACCTCATCGTGTTTGTTGAATTAAACATCATAGCATAAACTAACCAACGCGAAGAGACCATGCTCTTATTTGTTTTTAGCATGTCCATTTCAACTGTCTGCCATACTCTTTAACTTCCAATACTGGTAGTTGAGTACACCATTTATTCGGACAGGTGTTATTTTCAATTAAATGATTTACACATGTGCAAATACAAAAGGAATTTCAGTGACCATGCTACAAAGTGCTTTAATAAAGAATATCTATCTGGTTGAACTTGCAATAACATAATGGAAAGATTCTTGCTTTTAAAATAATTTCGGATGAAAATGCTTTTAAAGCAAGATTGCCATGTGCTCATTTAAAGCAGTATTCCAGCTTGCATACCTGTCTGATAATTGGGTCATCGGTTGTTGTAACCTTGTGGAAGATACGATTGATCCTCTTAAGGGGTTTCTCATTCTTGGTCGTGACACGATCATACGTCTTGTCGTAGAACTCCATACTTCCACACTGCATCCTGAAATACAACCAAGCATTATAACATTTTCACACAAGCTATTTACTGACAGCACTTTCATTATCAGAGTACCGACAAACATTCTCAAATACTAGTTTCATGTTTCAAATACAATATAAGATTCTGATTTTTTTGATGTTCTAATTGTTACATATATTGACGATAATATCGAAACTTAATAAAAAATCAAATAAATCCTATTTTAAATATTCCATCTTATTTTTTTTTCCCACATTAGGCTCCGGACAAGAATTACAAGACAATAATTATAAAGGGCAATAACTCTAATTATCTAGAGACTAGAGTTATGGTTCTTGCACTATGCACTTCCTCTCACTGCCCTCTATCAATGGGTCAGTTTCATTCCAATCCCATTAGTTTTCAATTGATGAGCAAGACACTTTCCCTTAGCCTCGTCCGTCGGATGGGCACGTAAACCGGGCGGTCCCGTGTATCGGTCTATCCTCCGAGCACGTTAAAGAACCATAGGAATCTATTCAATAATTAGAGTAGGGCAGGTTCCCAGATTCCTATGTATCCTTCCCCTCTCTCTGGGGCGGCTCTAAATAGCCTATACTGTGTTGATGAGCCGTTAAACAACATTCAGTTCAATTCTGTTCAAGATATGTGGACAGCAGGATGGACAGAGTGGTACTACATGCTTCTTGGACAAAGTGGTACTATATTATGCTTCCTCTAAATTGGTTGGGGAACATAGAATTGCTATAAAAGTTAATTTGTCCTATTTAGGAGTAAGTAGGGAAACAGCAAAACACTCAATTTTTTTTATGGTTGGTCTTAGGAATCTTTGTTAAAAATGGAAACATAAAAACTGTTCAAGGACAATCTAACTATAAAGTTTAAAGCCAATCCTTCATGAATAATGAAGCAAATTTTTTTTTAAATTGTAAACGTTTATGAAAAGGGTCATACGTCTTCATTGGATAATTGATATATAGAAACTGTTGTTTCATGACCATAGGTCAATATTTTGCCAAGTTATGAGCTAGGCTAGGTAACAGGTTAGTCTTATGAAAAGGGGTATAACTCTGCCGAAATGAGAGTCAGAGGTATTGAACATGTCAACTGCACTGAATAATTGATAAAGAAGACTTGTATAAAGTCATATGACCATAGGTCAATATTTTAAGTTTTATGAAAAGGGGCATAACTCTGTTGAAATGAAAGTCATGAGTTATCGGTCCTGGGAAACATCATTCATTGGGGGTAAAATGAATGTGTGTGAAGTTTCAGGGCCGTCTTTCTGTATTGGGGGAATGGGGCCGGGCCGTGAGAGGGGGAAATTTTGCGTCGATTTTAAAGGAAAGGGATTTTTTTTTCTACAAAATTTGCATCAATTCTATATCCTTTTTTTTTTATTATTTAAGTGGCACCAAGAATGTACCATTCCAAATTACAAAAAGTATGCTGTTTTCCTGTATAGAAGTATTTTCTAATTTTTGTTAAGGGGAATTTTTCACAGGAAAAGGGGAAAAAATATACTTTTAGGGGAGGGGAATGGGGCCGAATTTCGGCCCCAAAAACCGTCAAACGACGGCCCTGAGTTTTACGAACATAGGTCAATTACTTTTCAAGTTATGGCCAAGGTTAGAGTGTGATGGAAGACAAACAAAGTGATTGCGGAGCGTCTGCCATGTTACGCAGGTGCAACAAAAAGAAGATCCAGGTGATTCAAATAATCACTCGTATTCACAAATTGAAGAATTCTTCATGTTTACTTACAAGTCCTCGCCATCTCCTATATCTGGCAATGTCAGTTTGGACATCCGGAGGAAATCTAACTCCTCTTTGACATCCCAAGTGTCTCGCACTTGCACCGAGGCATCCCGATGTTTCAGTGGTGTCTACAGAAGGCAAATACAAAACAAGCATTAATCCAAAATACAGATCCACAGATCTTATAAAGTTTTTAGGGGTACGGGACAAAAATGATAAATTTAAGAAATTGGCAGGGTACGGGACAACAAGAGGCCCAAGAGGGCCTGTGGACGCTCTACTGGCTAATATGGCTCTTATGACATCAATGAAGCGAGTGACCATCGTCTTAAAGAGGCAAACTATAGCGATTTTAACTATATCAAGAGCAGTAACTCTGTGATTGCTGGTCCGATCTGGCTGGTTTTCCAAGTTGGCCAGTAGAGATAATAAAAATATAAAAAAAAAAAAAAAAAAAAAAAAAAATATATATATATATATATATAATATATATATATATTATATATAAAATAAAAAAAATAAAAAAAAAAAATATGAAAAAAAAATAAAAGAAAATAAAAAGAAAATAAAGACATAAAAAATAAAGAAATTAAAAAATTTAAAACAAGCATTGATGTAAAACTGTGACCCCCGGGGCAGGGCCAGATGTGACCCCAGGGTCAGCATTTGAACAAAATTGGTAAATGACCATAAGCTTATAGCAACAGCAAAATATTAAACCTCTGGCTCTTGCAGTTTCAGAGAAGAAGATTTTAAGTTTTTCCCTATACATGTCTATGTAAAACATGTGACCCTTGGGGCGTGACCAAATGTGACCCCAGGGTCACCATTTGAACAAACTTGGTAAAGGACCATAAGCTTATAATAATTGTAAAATATCAAACCTCTGGCTCTTGTAGTTTCCGAGAAGAAGATTTTTTAAAAAAAAATCCTATATAAGTCTATGTAAAACTGTGACCCTCGGGGCGGGGAAACATTTGACCCCAGGGTCACCATTTGAACAAACTTAGTAGAGGACCATAAGCTGATGCTACATGTAATACATGAGAGCTCTGTGCCTTGTGGTTTCAGAGAAGAAGATTTTTTAAACTTTTTTCCTATATGTCTATATGAAAAACATGCAAAACCTCAATATACAAACTTTGGACCCCCGAGGCACGGCCATTTTTGACCCCGGGGACTTTATTTGAACAAACTTGATAGTCTAGGCGTTGACGATCATTTTAAAAGAAAAACTGTTGAAATCTGTCAAGCGGTTCTGGAGAAGAAGATTTTTTAAGGTTTCGACCATATATGGTAATGGCAGCCATCTTGGATGTAGCGCTGACCTAATTTTAACAAATCTAAAAAGCATTCATCTAAGGATCATCCATTTGAAGTTTGGTCAAAATTAGCCAAGTGGTTTCTGACGAGAAGTCGTTTGAAGAATTCCCTATACATGTCTATGTAAAACATGTGACCCTTGGGGCGGGGCCAAATGTGACCCTAAGGTCACCATTTGAACAAACTTGGTAAAGGACCATAAGCTTATAGTAAATGCAAAATATCAAACCTCTGGCTGTTGTAGTTTCCGAGAAGAAGATTTAAAAAAAAAAATCCTATATAAGTCTATGTAAAACTGTGACCCCCGGGGCGGGGACAAATTTGACCCCAGGGTCACCATTTGAACAAACTTAGTAGGGGACCATAAGCTGATGCTACATGTAATACATGAGCGCTCTGTGCCTTGTGGTTTCAGAGAAGAAGATTTTTTAAAGTTTTTTCCTATATGTCTGTATGAAAAACATGCAAAACCTCAATATACAAACTTTGGACCCCCGGGGCACGGCCATTTTTGACCCCGGGGACTTTATTTGAACAATCTTGATAGTCTAGCCGTTGGCGATCATTTTAAAAGAAAAACTGTTGAAATCTGTCCGGCGGTTCTGGAGAAGAAGATTTTTTAAGGTTTCGACCATATATGGTAATGGCAGCCATCTTGGATGTAGCATTGACCTAATTTTAACAAATCTAAAAAGCATTCATCTAAGGATCATCTATGTGAAGTTTGGTCAAAATTAGCCAAGCGGTTTCTGAGGAGAAGTCGTTTGAAGAAAAGTTAACGGACGGACGGACGACGGAAGACGGACAACACACCATCCCATAAGCTCTGCTGGCCCTTGGCCAGTAGAGCTAAAAATGATAAATGTAAGAAATTGGCAAATTTATTTTGCACTTCACAACAGAGTTGTATATTATTCAACTCTAGCAACATATCTGATACTACTTGACATGCATCTTGAAATAATGCGGTTTAAGACCTATTGAACAGGCTTTTACAGGTTCTCTGACACTCTTAGAGTAAGTGATAATAACCTCAAAAGGCAAATTACGCAATGGTTCCATAAGTGATTGATGTTGGCACGGCCAATAACATACCAGGGCAGTACAATCTGTGTCCGAGTTACTAGTCTTACGATATAATGAATTGTCAAATTTATCAATTGTTAAAGAATTTATCTTAATATCTCGTCCTGCATCAATGAGCACTTGTCATGGCGAGCCGACGAGTGGAATTTTCATGCCCTGCATAAGGTTAACAACTCATTAAAGCTAATAATTTAATGTAATTATACCTTTTGTCTGTTCTCTTGCATTTGTCTTCCAAATTGTTTCTGCCATTTTCTTAACAACCTCTGGCGATCTCTGCAAAAACAGTTCAATCATTAAATATGAGATTATCACATTTTTCAGTTAAAACAAAACATAGGATGAAAAAATGTAACTTTTCTTACAAAACCAGTATGTTCAGGCCAAAAAAAAAAGAAAAGTTTCCGGTGGCCCGACCGACACTAAAACTTTTTTTTATTAAATATATTCTGAACAATGATTTATCACAATATATCGAGGTAAACTGACATCACAGAGAAACTTTCAGTTGTATCATCAACTTGTATGGGGTTTATGAGATAAATATATGTAGAATCTCACAATATCTATTAAAAGAAAAAAGAAATGACTACCTACCCCATTTTT
Organism: Cyrtodaria siliqua; assembly: GCA_037043455.1. Lineage (NCBI taxonomy): Eukaryota > Metazoa > Mollusca > Bivalvia > Adapedonta > Hiatellidae > Cyrtodaria > Cyrtodaria siliqua. The sequence continues at coordinate 32,436 of JAWPHD010009280.1, forward strand.
TAGAGCATGCAACAGGAAAAACACCTATTTTTTTTGGGCCTCACAAGCAGAAGTTACCTACCTTTCTCTGCTCTTCTGTGTCTTAGAGAGCACCTGCATGTTGTTTGCCTGTTGCTGCTGTTGTTTCCTCTCTCGCTCTCGTCGCTGTTTGTTCTACAACATAATAAATTGTTTGCATTAACAAAATGGAATATTCAGGGCTGTTAACAAAATTCAAAGCCCACTCACCCAGTAAGACTAGTAGACAGGAAAAGTCACTAGCTCGAAATAACTTTGTCCTCGCCTTTATTTGAAATGGAGACAAATTTGACTACGTGTCCTGTAGTAGATTGGCTTTCAATAACCCTATCAGGCCTGCTAACCTGTATATATAACATGGCCTCAAGTTAAACTAAAACGTACAATGACCTTTTTTCTCCAGTTTCCTTCCTTTACCACGATCGTATATCTGTATGTTTTACATTGACTTTATTATGTAAACTAACTATTGATGTAAATATTGATGTAAATATTGATGCGTGAACTGCCATCAAGATAAAGTTCACCTTTCCTTTGTGCATAAAGTCAGCCTAATTTCCGTAACAAGAAATACTTAGTTTGCTCAGCAACCGAGCAAGCACTTGCTACAACAAGAAAAATGCTTCCACCGTTCAGTATTTGGAAAAAACTGCTGAATGACGAGTCACATATGCAAGATGCATGTCCAACTTACCTGCTGAAACATTCGCCTACCACGTTGGTAGATGGGTTTCTGGACCTTCTGTGTGTCGACAAGCTGGAAGGTACTTTCATCCTCCTCGTGATAGTAGGCATATGTACTTCCTCCACTGCCAAACGCAGACTGATACTTTCCTGTAAATGTTTATCGGAAGATATGCATATGGGCTTAAAAGGGTGGTACAAGGGGGTACATCAGGCTTTTTGTAGAAATGTTCCAATTCATGATAAAATGTCATATCAATCAAAACATGGTGTTGCCAGTGTTGGTCGGATATAAAATCTGAATTCCCCATAATTCTGAAAGAAATTTGCCGTAAAATACTTCAATTAATTAACATTCACTGTGCAAAATAATGTCCTTGTAAATAAGGAGTGACGTTTAGGCTCATTAAATAAGGTCTGACCCCTACAGCCCCATGAAAAGCCGGATGTACCCTCTTGTAAGTCCTTTAACCAAGTCTTGAACATTATTGCTGTATATTATTTATAAACTTTTCATGAAATGCCATGTTTTTACTTATCCCTATCCCTGAGAATCTAAAAACATCCAATTTGCTGCAAAGTGTAATTTTTTATATAATCAATTTCAACACTGCCAGCCAAGACTAAAAACATGTTAGTCATGTAATTTCTTCTTCTATACATGTATATGACTTAAACTTCAAAGTTAAAGGCCAAATAAAATGATATGTGTGGTTCCTATTTAGGCAAAAAAAAAAATTGTTTTGTTTCTGCTAACGGCTTCAAAACAAATAGGGCTTTAAAAAAAATAGGGTAGGTAGTTACCGTATCTGTCGGCGTATAGCTATGCGCATATAACGTGCACCCCGACTTTGGGCCTGAAATCCTTGGAAAAAAACTTTTTGTTATGTATTGTAGCGTAAACCGCGCATAAAAAACATGTGTTAAATATTCTTATTTTTTATGTTTTTTATTATTAATGACCTTATTTTTGTTATTGAAAAAACACTTTTAATATTATAAAAAATACTGGGGAAGGTATTAATACCTAGATAATACATGGTTATGGTCCTTTTTCAATATTTGGTAATGTACACTAAACCCTAGGGGTCGTTGGTTCAAATCTCACTGGGGGCTTTTTTTTTTCCTCCATAAGAAACCTTGGTTCATGGGTTCAACTTTTGATTTACCTAATTCTTTATTATTTTTTTTTTTTTTTTTTTTTTTTTTTTGCAATAAAAAAAGTTATGGTTGGCGTCTAAATAATAGGGTCGGTCGGGTTAGCGGAAACCAACACTTTTTTCTTTTAAGCCTTACTTGCTGATAAAAATAAAATAGGATAGGTACATGTAGGCAGAGAAAATTGTATTTATTTTTAAATATTTTGTTTTGGCTGTTGTTTTTTTCACTCAATACTTTTAATACCAAAGTAGAACTATCACCTTCGGATGAACATCCAACCTTATTTTTAAGCCCAACATAGGGCCATAATTCTGTAATCAATCAACCATGGGGTATGTAGAGGGATATAAAAGTCATTTTATGATATGACATCATGTTATGATTGAGTATATGAATTTTGGGAACAACCCATTCAAAACTGTTTGGGAAATTCTAGTAATACAAAAGTGTGACACGACGGGACAAAAATGTGTTACGCGACGGGAAAGTGGGAGTATAATAAAGTAACATAAATATATAGTTATTGGTATCAGGTACAGAAGAGATAGAAAACAATTAAAAAAAAATTGTTGCAGAACATGTCCCTTAAAAAATGGGACGGTTGGGAAACCGGAACCACACACACAGAGTTTTTTTTGGCTTAAGCCAATCATTAAATTTACAACAAATCAGAAAGTTCTAAGCATTCTCACCTAAGTGTCTTTTATCTTGATAAGTTGCACCGGTCCAGTCAGATACCTGCAGTAGAGAAATGAATGCTAAAATATTCATTCTGGCATTGGTAAACACACCAATCAGGGAGGAGGCTTGACTTGTGTTTATATGACTCACAGGGAGAAAAAAGACGAGTCTAGCATATCTTACCATACGCTGTTCCAGATCTATTTTTATACATGTTGCTATGTTTGTTACTGCTACATGTTTGTGTTTTTATCTTATTTTTTTATACTATCTTAGTAGTTTTGTTTTTTTCAGTGATTGGGATAGGCAAGCGCCTTGCGCCATAGTCAAATATTACGAATGGTCCATCGATACTGATCTTTACGGCAAGGTCGACATTAAAGTACCTAGTTGATTTTACGTGTATTTTTTTATTGATTTCTTAGACGTGTGTCTGAATGACACATTTGAACATGATGCATTAGAACTGCAAATGGCCCATTGAAACTTTAGCATATGGGGCCATTGGTACATATAGCTTAATGGATATTCTAATCACTGTTTTTCCTGTATAACTCCTTCCTCTACCAATGGGAGCTGGAAAGGCATCATATGATGTTAGCTGTTGGTGCTAAGTCTGTATATACAAATGTGACTCAAGGGCCTAGGGGTTGAGCCAATTTTTACCCCAGGGTCATTGTTTGAACACCCATTTTTACATAAGTTAGGAATTTTCTTTTTATTTCGAGTGGGATATTAAAGAATTGTACAGAAACAACAATAATAGAGGATGGTGAACGAATTGTAAAGGCAAATACTGTGTCTGCGGACCACCGGTGCATCATTTTTCCCCCCCTTAAAAATGCACCTATTCAGAAAATTATTACACAAAGGTGTTGTCATCAATTTGCATTTGCATGTACTGTAAATGGCAACACTATTACCCCGTCCATTATAACAAGTAACGCAATTCTTAGATCCTCGAAATTATGGTGGGAGGCAGGTTTTAGCAAAATTTTATGAAGACGAATATTTTAAATAGGATACTTTCCATCAAGTTTCACTTTCATGGTCAATATGCAACTCTTAGAATACCGATGGTTATTATATCTCTATAGGATAAAACAAATGGAAATTAACTTCACAGCTGGTATGTTACTATTATCACTCTTTCATGACTAGTGGGTGGGGTATCAATATTAGAAATTTACCTTTCCCAATCTGTCGCCTTTAGCAAATGGTTGGTAAGGCAAGTCCTTGTAGTTGTCTGGAACATTATAAGGACCCCAACCATTTTCATTTTCTTGAATAGCAGGGGGGTCGAAATGGGCCATCATTTATTAAAATCTTGAAAAACTTAAGTTCAACGTGACTAAAAATGGCGGAACCGGTCCGTCTCGCTTTGGGATTGTGTGTGACAAGTTTATTATCCGGCGTCTACAACGGTAGGCCTGCCAAAACTTTTTAACACACAATCCTGAGATTTATAAAATTTAAGAATTAAAAAGCGCAAAGAACATTTTAAATGGAGATTTGGAGCGCGCGACTTGATTTCCACACTATTTTTTTAAAGCGCAAATTTAAATTATTTATGCAATTAATACAAGTTGATGCATTGTTTGATAGTTACAGAAAATAATAAATTAATATAGTAATTTTATTAGAAAGACTTGGTTTAGTTTCTACCACAACTGTTTTTTATGAAACTCAAAGTGCACTCATTTTTCTACACAGATGCGTGCTAAATGCAAATACAAATACAGATATAAAAAACGAACAGGAAAAGCAGCATTCAAGGACGACAGTCTACCCCAAACACACACAGAAACAAAGAACAAATTTAAAGATGATTAAAAGGCTAAATAAGACATCACAAACACAAAAGTGTTGACAATAGGGCTACAGCCTTGGAACGGTTTGTGGCAAAAAGTCCGCTGGGGTTTAAACCAGGTTCTAGGGTGCACCAAACCTCACACTTTCCCTACCGTCAACCCAATAAAACGGGACAGTGTAAATAAAGAAAACCCGCCATGAACTATTCTCTATAACCAACCAGGCAGCATTAATAAACAATATAAGTAAAACACAAAGGTGCTGCACGACAAGGCAGACTTCAGACCAACATCAAACATCACCGTCCTTTTAGGCTTTAGGTAGACGTCTTCATAGGGTCCACAGCCTGTCCGGTCATCGCACATTTAAAGAGGAAAGCATAGTTTTTGTTTGTTTGTTTTTTCATAGAGGAAAGCATAGTGGCGAAATGTAAATGGGTCCACCATCAAGCATGCAGTGCGTTGCAAGATGATAGGGTCATAACCTCTTTTGAGAAACCTTTTAACAAGTTGAACAAAGATAGTATGAAAGTGATCATGGCCAAGTAGCTTACGAAGTTTGTAATCACGTCCCCGTAGAAGTCAGGTTGTGATAGTCCTTGTCGCAGAAAAGTTCTTAAAAGTCATCTCTATATTGATATAATCCTTAATGATAGTTAAAACAATTAACAACACATACTTGTTAACGTTTCGGCTTGACAACCTTCCTCATAATTTAATTTTCTGATATAATCATTCAAATGCAAAGTGATAAAAAAAAATCAAAAATCATTTGAAGTGACAGGTGGACAATCTGATTTGCTTCTTTTTCGCTTCTTTTTGGCATTATAAATAAAACCGATACAACGCTAAATGTTGTCGTTATATATTCATGGATTCAACAAACTTCATGGATCTTCATCCATCCATGAAAATACTTTTAAAGAGTTACACTTATTCCATTCCAATACTTGCGATTTCATTCAGTTGCACTTACGATTTCATTTTGCTCCGTAAACATCACGGACACATACAGATCCCGGAAACATTGCTGCATTCTACACTGAGTAGACTGATCTACGAAAACGTCAAATTTACAGGCGAAACGGTAAACTTTGAACGTTCCAAAATATGTCTTGATACTATTCAAGTTTTTTAAGACGAATTCTCTAGGAATTCAAGTTGTAAAGCATGCTTGTCGCCACTTACATGAGTCACAGTCTGTTAACCATAGACAGATACAAAACCCATATAAGCTGAATAATCCAGTGTCTCGTTACAGTTAGGGACTTCAATTTAAAAGACCCACTGTGGAACCCCCCTGGCGACCCAAGGCATGACAATCAGGCTAAGTATCTTGTAGAAGCCGTTAATGATAGGAACATGCAAATAATAAATAATAATCAGGCCACTAGATTAGGTGAAGACGGTCAACGGGACTCTACCCTAGACCTTAGTATAGTATCAAATAGTATATCCCATAAAGCAACCTGCAGTGTATTAGATAACACTATAGGAAGCGACCATTATCCTACAATCACAAGCATTAGTTTCAAAACCCAATATGAGCCCATAGCCATTCAAGCTAAATGGAAGGTAGATATGGCAGATTGGATTAAGTTTAAACACACATGTGACCAACACTTCAACTACAGCACCCCTGAGACCAATATCCAAGGTAAATACAATGCTTTTACAACAGAATTACAAAATTTGTGCAAAACGGCAATTCCAAAAACTAAAGCCGGTATAAAGAAAAGAAAGAACGTTTTTCCCTGGTGGACAGACCAATGCAAAATAGATATTAAAAAAAGGGAAAACCTCAGAAAAACATATAAGAGCAATAAAAAACGATGAAACCTGGAAAAAAAATCAAAACCCAGAGATCCATAGCAAAAAAATACTATCAAAAAAGCAAAATATGAATGCTGGAAACAATTCATATCCCAAATTAACTACAAAACAACATCGAAACAAGTCTGGAATATAGTTAAAAGGTTCAAAGGTCAAACCAATGGAACCGATACCCACTTTAGTACAGGATCAAAAAGAAATATATGATAACCAAACTAAAGCAAACACACTGGCATCCCAATATCAGAAAGTAAGCAGTGATATGAATTATGACGAACAATTTCTAAAATTAAAGAAAGTAAATGAAACCATGTATGATAATATAATGGAAACAGAGGGAGACCACTCTGACTGCGACTTTAATAAGCCATTTACACTCTCTGAGCTCAATCTAGCCCTCCTAACATGTAACAGCACAGCCCCGGGAGAAGATAGCATTCATTACGACATGATAATTAACCTCACAACAAATGGCAAAATCAAACTGGTCGAATTATATAACTATTCCTGGTCAACTGGAACACACCCCGAAGAATGGAGTGAATCCCTCATAATCCCCATCCTAAAAATGGGAAAAGATAAAACCCTACCACCGTCGTACAGGCCTATATCCCTGACCCCAGTACTCTCTAAAATCATGCAAAAAATGATAAAACCCAGAATTATAGCCTATGTAGAAACACAGGGCCTAATGTCAATAGATCAATCAGGGTGCAGGCCATACCACTCTTGCACCGACCACCTCGCACGACTAGAAAATGATGGTAGACAAGCCCAACTTGAAAACAACTACTTACTAACGGTGTTCATGGACCTTAGTAATGCATTTGATATACACTAGAACAAGGGAGCCCTCATGTTAATGTATAAGCTGGGAATCAGGGGGAGACTACTCAAATGGCTCAATGTATTTTTAATGGAAAGAAAAATTAAAGTTAAAGTCAATGGTCATGTCTCGGAGACCAAAATAGCAGAAAATGGCTGTCCACAGGGTAGCGTTTTGTCCCCAATCATTTTCTGTATATACATGAATACCCTAAAAATAGCGGTAACAGAGCACAACGAAACTATTACAACGCGACTAAAGCACACCGAACTAGCCCAATACGTCGATGACGGGGCCATGTGGATCAAATCTCGAAGTCCGGTTAAATTAACAGAACTAGGGCAACAACTGATGTCCAAAATTGAAAAGTGGTCAGTAACGTGGGGTATGAAAATAAACCCCGAAAAAACCCAGGTCATGATAATATCAAGACCAAGAAGATATCCCGAAATAGAATTTAATAAAAAAAAAATTGAAATTATGTAACAGAACAGTCGAATACGCGCCGCATGCAAAACTCCTGGGAATGTACTTCGACAGGCATTTGACATGGAAGAAACACATCACATATGTCATAGAAAGATGTAATAAGGATATGCGCCTGCTTAGAATGTTAACTAACAGCTCGTACGGTGCAGATAAAACATCCTTAATCAACCTATACAAAGCGCTAATTTTAAGTAAAATCAGTTATGGAGACATAGCATACGCCTCCGCGTCCGACAGGTTACTACATAAATTACAGGTGACACAAAATAAAGCCCTCCGCATCGCCACAGGGGCACATAGGTCAACCAACATAATTGGACTTATGGCGGAATGCGCAGAAACGCCACTTCTTATACACCGCGAAAAGAATATGCTTAAATACTGGGCAAGGTCGAGCCGGTTAAAACAAAACCTCCCAATTAACGCGAAAATAACAGCTGTAGGCATATTTAATCATAAAAAGGATATAACTCACTTAAAACTACCATATACTCAGCAAATACAAACATTGCTAAGTAAACATAACATGGCCCATCTAACAATAACAGAACCCGTCTACCCTGATAATACGCTGATACAAACATTAAAGCCGTGCCTAGATATTACCCATTTAAAGGGAATGTAGCGACACGGCCAAACAAGCTCTGTTATTGAGAGTTCTGAAAAACTTGGAAAAAGGTGAAAGAATTACCAAAATCGGAAGATAAACAAAAAAGATATGACCATTTAAATGTTATTCTAAAACGAATATGGGAGCCGCCATTTTTAGAACTATGGCGTCATAGTTCCATATTACCATATATGGAATATTGATAAATATCATTTAAAACGAAGAAAATCACTGCAAATGCTTATTTTTTTACTGGTGATATAAAGCATTATTGACATTAAGTATTACATCTTTTTCATACAGTTGCTGTTATTTTGCCCCTATAGATCAGTTAATTTTCATATTTATAAATATTCCATATATGGTCATTTAGAACCGTGATGTCATAGCTCTCAAAATGGCCGCTTCCATATCCGTTTCAACAGAAACTTCAAATGATCATATCTTCTTTCTTTATTATCCGATTTCGATAATTCTTTCACCCTTATTCAAGTATTTCAGAACTCTCAGTAATAAAGATGGTTTGCCTGTGTCGCTACATTCCCTTTAATTGATAAAAAACAAACAGAACCCGCGATAGCACGCAATATAAGTATAGACCATATAGACAGCAACTATAGAGATTACGTCAAAATATACACAGATGGAAGTAAAAACCCCGAAAAAGAAATAGCCGGATCGGGGATATGCATATATAGTACCGACAATACTTTGATTTTAGAAAAAGGTTATAAAGTAGACCACAGGTTATCTGTATACACAACCGAACTAATAGCGATTCGAACAGCGCTCGAATGGATACTTAAACTCAAACCCCAAAAAGTGGTTATACGAAGCGACAGTCTGAGCTCACTGCAATCAATAGGTAATGGAACTAGCAACAGTAGACCCGACCTAACGTACACTATCTTACAACAAATTAATACCATCTCAGAATTAAACATACTTTTAGAAATGACGTGGATTCCCAGCCACGTAGATATAGAAGGGAATGAAAGGGCGGATTACTGGGCTGTCAGAGGGGCAAGCAAAGGCACCCCTATATCCGTAACATTAAACATTAAAGAAGTATACTCGATAATTAAAGCTAAAATGGCAAACGAGTGGAAGCAAATATGGTCAAAAGCAACTACACAACGTATTTCAATGCACCCCCATGTACCAACTAAAGTAATACAACATAGCGAAGATAGGCGCATGGATATTGCATATACCAGACTAAGATTAGGACATAGCCGGCTAGGAAACAATGATAAGATAAAAACTAGCAACGGTCTAAGCACAGATTGCGAAACATGCGGTCAAAACGGATCATTAGACCACACCTTCTTTGATCCCTCGGGTCTATGTCCCTTATACTTAAGCCAACGCGAAACACTCAAAACCGACCTTCTCAAGTTAGGATTAAAGATAATAGACCAAAAAGCGCTATTATTCCCGGAAACACAATATGCAGTAGAAACGCGGAACGCGGTTTTTAAGTTCCTCCGATCGACAAGAGTAGTATACAGAATATAGAATCAAACATGCTCTGTTGCCGTTATGCATTCAGTAAAAAGGCAAAAGTGGTGATATTTATGTATGTGGGGATCGCTGACACGCATATAAGTCATTTTCATGCGTAATATGTGTGCCGGATGATCCTCATATATACTAAACTCATATGGTGTATATGTGTGTGGTCATATTTACGTAGCAAATAGCCAGTGAAGGAATATGTATGTAGGTATCTGTCGTATGTAGCATGAAATGAATGGGTATATGGGTATATGCAGCCATATGGGATTATACTGTATGTCTGCTCTTGATTTCTGCCATCATTAATATAAACGCATACACGGAAATGCACACATTTGATATCTCAATAAGAATTGTCAACGCTATTTACCAAGTAAAAAGGCCCTCGCACTGGCTGCGGCCCCCACTGCCCCTCGGTATAAGGCGGTTTATACGTGCTTTGCCCCTATGGGCGCCGAGAGACAGTGGGCAAGGCAACTAGGGGTGGACCTCATAACTTCAATCATTGGAAAATCACCAAATTAATCAAGGTGCTCTCACTCTGGACCGCGCGGATAATTTCAATCCGTTTTGCAAAACAAAAACGCAGCTTACACTTGATTGGTTCATTTTCAATCCGTTTCGCGAAACAAAAAACCAACAAATCCCTGATTGGTCCATTTTCAATCCGTTTTGTAAAACGAAAATATACCATAATTCCAACTAAATGGGGATCGAATAGTAAATATAAAAGTATGATTATATAGATAATGTATACATACCTAGATATGGACATGTCAAAACGCCCTATTACTAAAAAACCTAGCGAAAGTTAAAAACGATTAGTTGAGTCTGATGTGGGGCTTCATCTGCACGTGGAATAATTTCTGTGATACAATGATAGCCGATGGGCACAAGTGATCATCTTGGTTCAATCCCGTGCGGCGCCGCACACATGCGGTCCTGCAGCCCAGGTGCGAACCCTGGGGTCCGTGTCAGTAAGCTTGAGTCTGGGCCCGTACACTCGCTTAAAACTTAGAATAGGACAAACCATATCACGACAGGCAGAATACAATATAACAGATACAAAAGGTTAGGCAAATAGGGAAGATATACAGTATAAACTATAAGTATGGTGCACACGGACATTGTAATATGGGTCCATGGCCAAATCCGCCATCCTTCCTGAGACTCGGTAATGACCGATGATGTAACTCGCCCTGGTTAGGCTCTGCGAGCGCCGAGTAGGATTAACGATGAGGACAAAGGCACTGGACCCTATATCAATAAGGGGACAACACCGCACGGTGGGGCCGCGCTACCAAATTAATGCCTAAACTATGAAGGAACTACACCTACATAGTAGGCGAGTCTCTCCATTGACACAAATCCAGCGAGTGGATGCTCGCTGTAGTCAGTGGGGCGTGCAAACGTATTCAAGTTTAGGCTTGAAGAAGACTTAAAAGATGGGGTGGCGCGACATCACTGTGAGGTGTTTTGAAAAGGGTATATGAACATACGTACATAGAAGGCCCGGCTATAGTTATCATTTAGACAAATACTTAGGTATAAGCATTGGCAAGTTACAGCAACCCGTGAAGCAGTAGAACAATAATAACTAAAAGCAGTATGTAATAAATATTGGCATAGCGAGGTCGATTTACCGGCCGTTTATATGAGAGTATGTGTAGCTAAATAGATCCCGCATATATCCTATGCGTGTGCATGAATGTATGTATATGAGTATGCATGGAAACTTACCAGTTAAATGTTAATTATAAAACCAGTAAACACGGCACATACCCATTTAGGACTAAGGAGCGCCTCCCTACGGTCCCTTTCATCACCAACCTGTGGGACACAACCCACAGGGGCAGTCTTGACTGGAAACCGTTATCGATCATAATTGGCCTTTCCCTCCCAGTGGTAGCAACCCCCTTGCGCGAACAAGATGTGGAATTGCTGCCACAGTACCTCAGACCATACACACACGCTATGCCCCAGGCATAGTAACCAACAAACTGAACACCAACAAATGCCCCAACATGTACAATCATACAACACAGTAATAACCGAACAGGCCCCAGTTCGATGACCACAAGTATTAGTATGCTGCAAATGGACACGCTAATCATCCTCAAGATGGCGTGGTACAGGCATACCCCTCATCAAACCCCAGCAAATATGATATGTTAAAAACATAATCATAACACTACAAAACAAGCACGCACCACATATAACACAACGCCAAACAAAGCTAGGACCGGAAGGTGTCAATACACGAAATTAGGCTGAATTAACAGCTGTTGTTGACAGCTTTTAGCACATATTTAGGCATTAAACAGACCTGTTGGCAAGGTCTATATCAGCTTCAAAATTCAATATTACACCTTTAAAAGTCCAGACTCTATTGTGCCCATCGCGTCAGGTATACCTTGACGTGTTCGTTGGCGGACGGACTATAAACCTTAGAACTACACACACACACGTCTCGTTACAACTGCTTGTTGTATGTCCATCCTATAGCGTTGTGGATTCAATTGGTCAGCTCTTGATGAGAAGTATTCCCATACATATGCAGCAGCAGCAGTACAATATTCGCGTGCATACCACCACGTGCAAACAAGGACCTCGGAAAGTCTTACATACCTTTAGAATAGGGATGGTTCATCTTGGACTTTGTTACTTATAAGGCCTGATATAACTGTTCCTTTACAATTTCGGAATATTATCAAAGTATCTTGCGAAACTTACTCTACACTGTACTTGCAGAAAGCATAGACTTCCCTGTGTTGTAGCATGGTATGAATGCAGGGGAGTTAGTTGTAGCATGTATACCAGATTCAGAATGTTAACATGCGTCAACATTCGGCAGATGAAAACGTAGTATTCTATTAAAGATGTTAAGATCATGATTCCCTCTTACGATAGCTTTGAGACGTATATTATTTTCCAGGCTGAGTTTTCTTTAAAACTACGTTTACTTCTGAATTTCATTTTTCTCAACCCAAAACCGAAATATCACTTTTCAAATTTTCGTAAATTTTATTTGCAGTTTTCAAGTTACCTCGGAACTTTTTGTCTGTACTTTAATACATATTTATTTACATTTTTGAAAACTACTTTGTTTTGTTATAAATAAATATCCAAAAATATTTTATTTCATGCTTTATTTTTGTATGTTTCCTCGAAAAAGGTCAAGATGTATAAACTTTGTTTATTTCCAACATTTTTCTCATGTACATTAATTTAATAGAATGTTTAAAGAACAGTAAACTCCCTTATATTGCAATAAAATTGTATTTTAAATAGTCCAGTTTTCGGCGGTTTTGGTTTAAATTTCGATATTCTGGACCAAAAGAATTGCATTTTCAAATCTCTGATCCTTTAGGACTGTCTCTTATGTAGCTCATGACACCTTTACATTTAAAGAAATACTACAAACGACTTCTGTTTTGCTATATTTAAATCATAATTTAAAATTTCATAACTATTCCAAAAATCAGAGACTTTAATTCATTTTGTGTTGATTTCCCGCCAAAATTTCATGATTTATGATTTATATATTCCAAATATGTGTTTTCATGAACATGTATACTAAAGATAACTTTAAGGACTTTCAATCTCCTTATATTGTAATGAGAAGTGTATTGTTAAAAGTAATCCCGTTTATTAGTGATTTTGGTTTAAATTTGCAACATTTGGCCCAAAATATCCCAGTTTTTCCAAATCTCTCATCACCTATATCTCAGGACATCTTTAGATGACTGAAAACACTTCAAATACTTCTATTTTGTTTAACTGGAAGTGTCAATATTTTTTAGAATAATTATTCCAAGCAATTTGTATGCTTTTTTTGCCCCCCCCCCCCCCCCCCCCACCCCCCCACCCCCTTAACGGTTTGATCTCTTGTTGTTCTGGCTTCTGCCAAGTCATTGAGTGCATGAATTTGGTTTTAATATAAATATATACCCCCCCCCCCCCCTTTAGTCATTGAGTGCATGAATTTGGTTTTAATATAAATATATACTCGTACATGATCATGTATGTGTGATACTTATATTGCCTATTAAAGCTTCCTTGTTTGTTTATTTTGAATCCTAATTATACTCCGAGAACAGTTTGTTCCTCTCCTAAAATCCCTCCATGTTGTCATTTGATACACGTGATTGATAGTGGAGTTATTTGATGAGGGGACAATGAATGCCTTCACCTCGCGCGAGAATATCACGGGAATTTAATTAATATGCAAAATGACAATATTAATATGGCGGATATAGTAAATTAAAGTGTCGATAAAGGTGCAGTTTTATCATTGCAACTTGGTATAATTTGTTAGTCTAAATTATCGTAATAAATCGACCTGACGCCGCAAACATCGTCGAAAGTGCATGACTGTGTGTTTTTAGTAATCCCCACGTTTTCACTACAGGAGTTCCTCTGTCCCTAAGCCACACAAAAAAGAAAGGAAAAAAAAGGAGTTTAGGGTCAGAGTAGGCTCGGATTAGCCCTTCACTAAAATTTACATTTGTATGTTGCTGAAAATACTTTGCAAGACATAAACTAAACTAGTTTGTGCAATATATTGGTGGAAAAATCGGAAGTTGGTAATTTTGATAAAAACAAATATCTGGAAATATATTTAAATAAATTAAACGAATAAATAATGTAACTCTAAACTCAGGATACCATGATCTTACTCAAAAGAGTGACAACTTAACATATTAATAATGTTTATTAATTTGTGTTATTTTGTGTTTTTGCAATCTTAATTTACATATGGCCGCAAAAATTTACAAATGGACTACCAGTTATAAATAAAAAAGTAACTAACTTACTTACAAAACATTACGTAACACATTAGCGTTAAATAGCGGTAAATGTAAGGTATTAAGGACAGACAAACGTTAAGTAGATTCGACCTAACAGTTGAATTTACACAATGCAACCTCTAGAAAAGACTGCTGGGAAATCCACCAATTATTGCTTGGAATTTGCTTATTTGAGGCTCCGGCTATATTTATCCCGGACTCAGAAAGCTGCTATTGGTGTTGGACTGTGTATCAACGTCATTTTATTGTTCATAAAACAACTGTATTTTAGTAAGAATACCGGGACGCAGTCAAATTGGTATACAGGCATTTTATGAGACTTCTACTACTTGAATTAGGTATCAATTTTAGGGATTCAGCCTACAAATTATGATCTGCGCATGCGCATGCGCATAGAACTGGTTCTAACTGTTTTTTACAATAGTGAAAACTCGGCCAATCCCGTCATTCTTCAGGATCCCGCCTCGTGTGTTTATCGAGCTTCGGTATGTTCAAAAGTTTGACATTGTGATAGCCGGAAGGCAACGGCACAGAAAATAATGCACTCTTGCTATGTAAACAATATGGCCGTTAGCCACACGTGTTGATGTATAATTTGCGTTGCATGTTTGCTTTTTACAATGCAAGTGAACGTTTTATTACAGTTTTCATGTAAATAAACTATTGATGGAGCAATCGGCTAAATGAAATTGCAAAATTTGGATGATAACTCTTTCATATGCTGCAAAAACATTTTCTATTGCAATTAGTCCGCAGTTCAACAATTTCTCAATTTTATTTTTATCGCACTATCGGATTTTGAATGCAAATTTCTTTTGGCGGGAATCTAAGGCGCGCTGACGTAACTAATATGGAAACCTTCGATTTACATTCGAGTAATGTTGCGAAGCAGTGTCCGAGATGTTGCGAATGACCCAGTTTATAGAGAATCCTCGTTTTTATCCGGTGCTAGAAAATATCATGTTACTCCAGGATGGGATAAAAATGTCGCAGTGAGCTCTTCATTTTTTTAAAAATAAATCTGTTTGGTGTGTGTTTTTATTTTATAGCCAAAATGAAGCTGAAGTAGCAGAACATTAATTAATCTTAAGTTGATTTAACACTGTGAGAGAAAAATGTTCATGTGTTTTCACATTAAAAATATGTTTATTTGAACTATTTAAACAAAACTTGTTTTCCAAAGTTTGATGGAGAATAATTTTGCACATTATAATTTGGCAAATAATAATAAAAGAAGATGTTTCAGAGATAAAGCTTTGTATTCATATCAAGTTTCATAAGTGAAGTATTTCTATTCAAGATTTCATATTTTATTATTGTGTATGCTTCATTATTGCATGCATACTAAAGTAAATAAAGTTGTTACTATTATTGATTTCCTGAAAACGAAAACGAAAGCCGAGTTCGTAATACCTGTGATTTTGTATACATGTTTGCCTACTTTGATTTTGTATAAATCATATCAGCTTCTTGATACATGTTGTTTATACATTTAATGAACCTTATTCAAATACAAACCCAATGTTGTATTAGTTATAAATCTATCTTCTTATTTTACAAATAGCGGATAAGATCAGAATGACATAACAGTATGCTGTGACAGAGTATCTCAGACGTAGCGAATATAATTAAAAGAACAATTTCAACAGTCGGAGTGCATCGCACAATGCAGCCGGGTTGGTGAATTGGTCGATCCATACATACCGCGCTTACCGCATCTGTGCACATTGCACACTGGGGTAACCAGAAGCTGTATAGTTAAAATAGTTGCTACGCTTGCTATAGTTACAAAATAATGACATCATTTAGAATATAACTGTAGTCATTACAATTTAAGGTAGACAATTTAAGTTTAAAGCACAAATAAAATAATAATCAAATGATATTTAAATTGCGTCATGCAAATTTATTATGTTTAAGACACTTGGATTAGGAATATGTTCAATATATGATCAAAGAATGTTTCTTTACTTTTTTATTGTGAAGATATACAGACTTAAATTTCTTATGGCATTTTCATTTTCACTACTAAATAGTTGTTTTATTTTAATCATAATTTGTCTTGTCCAATAACATTTGTTTATGCATGTTTTACTTAAGTCACTAAATAAAGAACATTCTAAACACATTCTAAAATGGTACTCGTCTTCAACCCTATTAAAGAAATCGGTGTGTATGAGTGAAACGTTACATGCGCAGTGAAGCAGTCTATGAGTGAAACGGGACATGCGCAGCGAAGCAGTCTATCCCCTCCCTTAAAATCCGAGTGATCTGAAGATGACACATTAATCGAGCATGTCACTTTAGAGCATTATCTTTACCAGGCCTGCCAAAACTTTTTAACACAAAGTCAAGAGATTTTAAAATTTAAGATTTAAAGCGCGCGAAAAACATTTTTAAATGGAGCGCCCGACTTGATTTTCGCTCATATTTTTTAAAGCGCAAATTTCAATTATTTATGCAATTAATACACGTTGATTCATTGTTTGATATCTATAGAAAATAATAGATTAACATACTTCAACGTGCACAAAATAATTTGTTTTAGGGGAGTACAGCGTAATTCGATTAGAAAGAATTTGTTATATCTCTACCAAAACTGTTTTTTCATAAAAGTGCATATACTTTTCTACACAGATGCGTGCTAAATTCAAATAAAAAGTCTTCATAACTCTTAAACAAATTATAATCATCGTACACAACAGCAGCTGTTATAGTGATACCACATACAAGGAGTTGCTAGTTCCTATGAAAGCTTTAATGTACCCCTCAGATGATGTGTTGTTTATGACCATAAATATAACGACTTGTCATACTGCAAAGAAAATTCTCAGGATTTCATTGGTCAATGCGCCGTAGACATGAGCCCATGTCTACGTCTCGAGACGTGAACATAGGACGAACCCCATTACTCAAATACACAAAAACAAAATGGCGACGATAACGTTGCCGATTCGTTTTGGAAACCGCCGATTGTTTCCTTCCTATCGCTTTTCTGCGCTTTCCACTATGTGTAAAAGTCTGAAATAATCGTAAGTGTATTTTTTTTGGCAATTTTACAGATAATAAAACATTAACATAGTGACAAAATACGTTTATTTTATTAAAAAATCCGCTAAATTTAACGACGTTAGAGCGATGACGTCACGAAAGTAAACAACGTCTAGTATGAGGCACGTTACGGAACAATTTGCGCAATAAAAATGAAATCGTGTGTTTGGCTTTTTTTCTTAAATAAATGGTTACAACTTTGAAGTATGACAAATTCGTTATTAGGATTCTTGACAGGGGACATGGGCTCACATTCCCTGCCTGGAAATATATATTCCCCCTCGCCTAACGGCTCGGGTGAATATAATTTCCAGGCAGGGAATGTGAGCCCATGTCCCCTGTCAAGAATCCTAATAACTAATAATGTCACGATATATAATCCGATGTTGACATAATCTATGTTGATATATTACAATATTTCAAGCCAGGACGACTTAATAAAAAGCGGCATAAGTTGAGTATAATGTTTGCACAACATCCACACAGCGACTTGATGACATAAAATGTCGCATGTCGACTTAAATTATGTTGAGATCACGTTAAGTTGACTGAAATATTGCGTCACACATTCTTATCTGGACAAGATACATATGCCGACATATTCACTTCTGTAGCAACAAAAGCCATAGTTGGATTCACGGCCCATCTACATGCATGTGGAATATTAAACAAGAGGACCAAAACTGCACTGAATAGCTCATCTGATTATCTTCGCAAAGATGAAAAGTGTTTTATAAAAGCTTATAATTCATAACAGAATGAGATCACGCAGTCGATGGTGCAATATCACAAATTCCTGCACCCGCGTTAAGGGGTATATGGTGGGGATATCAATGGTGTCCACGTTATGACACAGGTACTATGTCCCAAGGGATGTGTACTATGCCCGAAGGGGTGGGGACGGACCCCGGGGCCAATGCTGGTGGGATGGTTGTATCCGTCTGTTCATGCCCAGTGAGTGTATATATTATGCGCAGAATAATTCCAAAATTGCTCTGCGAAAAGTAAGATTTTTTTAAAACGCGCGGCATTATCAATGCGCGGTTCAATTCCGGAATCTTCCATGCGCACAGTAGTAATTAGCACACAGTAGGGAAGTTTTGGTTCTAGTGGTTAATTGTTATACTGACGGCAAAGTCCTTCGTTAATAATGCTGGAAGAACTTGTAGCTCAAACATTTTGCTTTATACATATAATATGAAAGCAATAACGTATGTAGACGCGTGATGCAACGTGTGTTTATCTCCTCATTGTCTATAAAGTGTATATTAATATCCACTATTTATTAAGTATCGTTCAAATATGCAAATGTCATTAATAGCAATACCATAAACTGGTAATTTGTTCTCAAACGATATGTGTAAATGATTGTTTTTAGTACAGATGGCAGATGACAGATGTTCTGAACAATAAGACAGTTTGACATTTAATATATGTGTATACCTTATTAGTATAATACTTTAATAAATATTATTAAAACATGCAAATGCAATTAGTAGTAGTAGTTGTAGCTTTAACACCTGGTGCATTTATTGAGTAATTGGCGTGCTTGTTATTTGACAGATGTTCAATATTGACTTCATTTGTAGATGCCAGTATATACGAAGGTATATGGCAAGAAATATTTGTATAAAGAGATCATAGGAAATCTCTAAAATATATATGGAATGCCCAATTTGACCCGTTATTAGAAATAGTATTGTCGTAGCAAATCCAGGCTTATGGTTTGGCGATTTTCGTCTATCTTCTGTCTGTCCGTATGTCCGTCTACGCGTTTTGACGTTGTGGTAAACGTTTTTGGTTAAACTTTTTGTTTTTCCTCATTTCTCGAAAACGAATTGCCGGAAAGCTTTGAAACTTGGCATACATGTTCAGTTAAAATGGTGAATTGGCAATCCGGCGTTTACACCACTGTGCTTACCTTGTTTATATTTTCTTAGCCATAATGTATCTCCTTATTTGAGTAATATAAATCCGCGCTTTATTGTTTGAGGGCTTCAGCTTGTTTTCTCAATAATTAAGTACATGTTAATTATTTACCAAACCAAACTATGATTTTTTTTTATACATTTTATCTTTTATAACAGACGGATGAAACAATTAAGCTTAAGTAAATAGAAATAAATAGTTTTCAAACCCTATATTCCTTTTCAAATCCCAACACAAATTCTTACTTTGCGCAAAACATTCTCAAATTGCGCCGACACATGGTGCATATTTTATATCGATTAACCCCTTCCGCAATTCCGGAAAAGTCCTGCACAATTCCGGAATCGTCGGGCATTTTAAGAATTCTTACTTTGCGCAGAGCAGTTCTGGAATCGTCCATATTCTCACATTGCGTATAACATATATATGGTTATATGGTGGGGAGCTCAATGGTTTCCAAGTTAAGACCTTTGTGCTGGTTGGATGGATGTATCCCTCTCTTTATGCTCAGTAAGTGTATAACTGTGGTTTCAGAGAAGAAAGTTAACGCTTTTAAGGTTTTTCCCTATACAAGTTTGTGTAAAACATGTGACCTCTGCGGTAGTGCCAAATTTGACCCCATGGTCACGATTTGAACAAAGTTGATAGACGATCATAAGGTTATTGTACATGCACACTATTAGACCTCTAGCTTTACCTCTTATACTCATGCAATATATGAGAACTCTATACCTTGTGTCCTCAGAGGAGAAGATGATTTCATTTTGTATCTATGTAAGTCTATGTAAAAGAAGTGATCGCTGGGGCGTGGTCAGATTTAACGTCAGGGTCGCCATTTAAAACTTGGTAGAGGACTAATGGTAAATGCGTAATATTAAACCTCTAGCTCATGTAGTTTCATAGAAGAAGATTTGTTTAAGATTTTCCTATATACATTATGTAAAACTGTGACTCATGGGCCGAATTTGACCCCAGGGTCATCATTTGAACAAACTTTGAAAGCTCTGTGCCTTGAGTTTTTAGAGAAGAACATATTTCAAGGTTTTCCGTATGCCAACAATACATATGACCAAGTATCAAATACATAAATTGAGATAATCACATAAAGTTAACTGAGATTAAGTAACCTAACCAAGATTAAGTTACCTAACAAGGTTAAGTTTGGGGAAAATAATGCATAATATGACCTTGACCTTGGTATTTTTTGTCGTTCAGTGATGTCCACCAATGCCAACAATACATATGACCAAGTATCAAACAAAGAAATTAAAGTTATCAGACAAAAAAAGTTAACTGAGGTTAACTTACCTAACAAAACTGATGACGCGAAACATGACCTTGACCTCGGCATTTTTTGTCGTTCAGCGATGTCCACCAATACCAACAATACATATGACCAAGTATCAAAGACGTAAAGTGAGGCAATCTGACCAAGTATCAAAGACGTAAAGTGAGGCAATCACATAAAGTTAACTGAGGTTAAGTTACCTAACCAAAGAAATATAAAAAGATCGGACAGGGAAAGTAGCATTCAAGGAGGACAGTCAACCACAAAACACAAAAACAAACACGCAAACAGACAAACAAGAAGGCAAAAGTAATAATAACCAAGGTTAAGTTAAGCAAAATAGACCTTGACCTTGGTAATTTGTGTCGTTCAGTGATGTCCACCAATGCCAACAATACATATGACCAAGTATCAAATAAAGAAAATGAGGCAATCACATGTATACAGTTAACTGAGGTTAAGTTACCTAATGAAGGTTAAGTTACCTAACCAAGGCTAAGGTTTGGGGAAATAACGCAAAATATGACTAGACCTTGGTAATTTTGGCGTGATGATGTACCCAACAAAGCATTTGACGTTTCATAAAAATCGAGTGACTGCTATATCTCGCTACCCACTATCGTGGGCGAGACAAAAACGGTAATGGTCATTCAATTAATTACATCTCCCGTAAAAGAACGATATATGTCGACGTGTACATGTCAACAACTACCGTTGTATATTGTCATGCCGTTTTAATCTATATCCATAAATCCTTTTGTTATTACACCTTAATTATCATTGACAAAGAATATTGTTTTCATTATCTAAAGATACATAAGACTATAGTCATTATCTTAAAGGGAATGTAGCGACACAGCCAAATCATCTTTATTATTGAGAGTTCTGAAATACTTGAATACGGGTGAAAGAATTATCAAAATCGGATGATAAACAAAGAAGATACGATCATTTAAAGAACCTGTTGAAACGGATATGGAAGCGGCCATTTTGAGAGCTATGACATCACGGTTCTAAATGACCATAAATGGAATATTTATAAATATAAATATTAACTGATTTATAGGGAAAAAATGACATCAACTGTATGAAAAATACGTAAAACTTAATGGCAATAATGCTTTATTTAACCAGTAAAATCAAATCAAAATCAAATCATTCATTTGCAGCGATTTTCTTCGTTTTAAATGATATTTATCAATATTCCATATATGGTAATATGGAACTATGACGTCATAGTTCTAAAAATGGCGGCTCCCATGTTCGTTTTAGAACAACTTTTAAATGGTCATATCTTGGTGCATCAGTGGGGGGGGGAGGGGGGGTCACATCATCTTCGTGGGGGGGGGGGGGGGGGTGCATCAGAGGGGGTGGGGGGCTGACAAATGTACGTCATTTAACTTTTCCATATTAAATCAACCTTGGGCTATTGCGCAGTACAATTTTGCCCAGCTTTCTATTGTTATGTAAATGTTATTGACACTTCAGGTAAAACCCACAATGATCACGTGATTCTGGACTTGATATGACTAGCCCGAAAGCGCGCAAGGCTGTAATCACTTCTCTTCCATCTGCAAAGGTTGTTTAATTGTTTGGAACTTTTCATTTTGCTACACAATAAAGTAAGTTGCATTATAAATATTTATAATATGTTGTTTTTTGTGTGTGTTTTTTTCATTTTTTTTTTAAACATTTAGTTGTTTAAATTGATGCCGTTTATTTGTTACTTGCTGCTATGCAATTATAGATTTTCTTTTACAGATTTGGATCTTGTCAGAAAAAGAAAAGACATCTAATTCTTGTTCATCAAATTACTAAACACTTTTCCCAATATAAATGATTTGTATCGGTTAAAGACAAATATTGTAATACTATACACATTACTTTCACTTATATACGTATATTCAAGGCGTTACATTTCTTCATTTTTTAATAGTGAGATGTGTTTGTTGTGTGTTGATTTTTCATAACACAAATAAGTAATATATTTGTTTTTGTCTATGACTTCTTCTTTTTGTCTCACTTGCCCCTCACTACATCCCTCAGGAGCCTAGGAATCTTTATGTGAGGAAGCTATCCAGCTGGCTTGCGGAACGTCGATGGTTCTATCCAGGTGTCCGCCCTTGCACAAAAATTGCCCGGATGGGCACCTGGGATCTCCGCCAGTGGAAGCTAGAAAGTCGCCATATGACCTTAGCTGTTGGTGCGACTATAAAATCCAATGCAATTCAGTTAATTGTGTCGTTGTTTGAGCTATAGTTTGAGATTTCTGTCTGTCGTGATGTTTTCTTATGCCTTGTGTATGCCTTTTAAACGTTTTTATTTCATACAATTTCAATACGTATCTTGGCAATATGTAGCCACATTTCGTCGGTTTCTTATTTATCAAAAATGATGACATGCAACCTTAAAGTGACACACGGCAATCTTGAAGTGTTTGAAATGGGAGTCTCGATTTATATATCCAGTATCATTTTTACTTTTACCCTGGTTACATTTAAATAAATAATTTTTTAAATATTCACTATTTCGTCTTATTCTACTAAAAGTTTTAATATATTATAGGTGCAATAATATCAAAAATTAATAAGATGCAAAAACAAATTGCTTAATACTAATCTTATAATTAATATTGATGACTGAACAAATGCAAGTTATGCAGAAAAACTAGCGGGGCGTCGTGAGTTTTAAAAAAATCAAGATTGTCGTGTGTCCCTTTAAGACCAACTGGAGCGTGCTTTGTATCATTTAGATTTAATGAACATCATTATAATTGTTTGGAGCTTTTGTTTGTGACAACGGCACTTTTAAAGACATATTCCCTAGTTTTTGACAAAATAGATGAGCAATTAATATTGTACAACCAAATTAATATCGTTTAAGTCTTTCAACTTGTAAGTTACGAGTTTGCTGCTGTGACGGAACATTTCAGTTGCTTTTTAATCGTTAAAGTTTTTCACATTAAACCCCAATGTTGGATAATAACTAATATGTATTTCATTGAGGGTGCATACATGTACTGACATAAACAAAATGATATCTATCGTACAAAAAAAAAGTTAAAGTATTATTTGAAGCCTTTATACTCGTGAATACATTTTCTATCTATTTCAAATTAAAATTGCATTGTGTTGTATCCTCACGGGGATTGCAGCCCACTGGAATGATCCGAATAAACTTACATACATTACGGGTGGGATCAAAAGGATACAACACAATGCAATTTTAATTTGAACATGAGCTATTTTGCGATACAATGTGACTTGTTTTTTTAATCCTATAATTAACAAATCTTTCACACATTTAGTCCCCACATCTTCTAACGTTTGAATATATACTCTGTAAAAAAGGTTTTGGACCATGGCAGTGTTCGAACCCGTACAATGATCGCTGAACCATGACATTCGACCATAACCCTTATTATCTCAGTTGATAATTCACAATAGATCAACAATAATTATCGTTTACACTGAAAGTTTGCGAAAAAATATTAATCTTTTTATTGGTTACTCGAATGTCTGTAAAAAACACAAAAAAAACACTAGATATCTTATTTTAGAACATCCTCGTTTATCATTGACATATCATACTATATGTATGTTTTTGATTGTTTAAATATGTATGAAACAAAACAAAAACTTAAAAACACAAAAAAAACACTAGATATCTTATTTTAGAACATCCTCGTTTATCATTGACATATCATAATATATGTATGTTTTTGATTGTTTAAATATGTATGAAACAAAACAAAAACTTAGTGATTATTTTGTTGTATTTGCAATGTTAATATCTGTCACGTGTGTGTATATTATAATTATCATATATTTGTAATGATGAAAAACTGTAATAGTTTAAGTCAATAAAAGTATCTATCTATCTATCTATCTGTCTGTCTGTCTGTCTGTCACATTTTATGGACTTTGCAACATTGTTTACAAACCCTTTGTGTGTTCGCGATATTTTTTAAAAATCAAATCATGTTTGGAAATTAATGTTTCTGGTACCAAATTAACCGGGTAGGTTAGACCTCGGTTACTAAAAATATATACTTAAATTCTGTCCACTAGGTTTATTTTTATATGATTTTATAAACCCTGGTCCAAAACTTTTTTTACCGAGTATATTATCTTGTCTACTAACAAACACAGACGCGCAACTGCTCGAACCCACCCGTAATGTATGTAAGTTTATTCGGATCATTGCAGTGGGCTGCAAGTCCAAAAAAACAAACAGTCACATTGTATCGCAAAATAGCTCATGTTCACGGTTGTTTTGTTCAAACTTGTTTACACTGATTTTACGATACAGCTGCGTCATTAAGATTTTCCGAAAATATTGATTTTTGTGTGTGTTTTTTGGTGGGGAAACGATTAACAATCGAAAGTACCAACGAAATAATGTATTGCGTAGGGCCAATAAAATAAACTGGACGATAAAGCTTTAAAATAAACGATCGGAAAAGAATACCATTTTCCGAAAATATATGACAGACTTGTTAAGCTTGTTTGTTTGTTTTTTTGTAGAAATTGATTAATATCGAAACAATTAACAGAATAATGTATGGCGCACTGAGGCAGGGCCAATAATAAAT
The DNA here is from genome assembly GCA_037043455.1 of Cyrtodaria siliqua. Lineage (NCBI taxonomy): Eukaryota > Metazoa > Mollusca > Bivalvia > Adapedonta > Hiatellidae > Cyrtodaria > Cyrtodaria siliqua. The sequence goes on from JAWPHD010009280.1 coordinate 57,740, forward strand.
GTAGATGTTGTATATATAACTGTGTACCTTATATAATATAACATTATAAAGAGACAACATATGTGGTAATTAATGCTTCTGTTAGTTAACGATACTGTTGTAAATAATAGAAAAAAGTTAGCCACGAAGAATACAACTGTATTGTACAATACGGTGATTTATTTTATTTTATTTTATTGAATGATTTTATCCTTATTTATTTATTATTTATTTATTATTTATTTATGTGCGTATTTAGTTTCATTTATTTATTTGTCTGTTTGTTTGTTTGTTTGTTTGTTCGTGCCTGCGTTCGTTCGTTCGTTCGTTCTCGTTCGTTCGTTCGTTCGTTCGTTCGTTCATTTATTCAGTTGTAATTATAGATCAATTGAATTGAATTGAATGAATAAGTTCGAAGATAGTGATTTCAATACGTTGATAGCGGTGTTTTGATTTCCACCCTTGAAATATCGGGATTGATGGATTGGATGTCAGTGCTATTTTCACTTTGTTTTTTCACTAACAGATATACTTTTTTAAAAGTCAAAAACAACTTTTGTTAAAATTTTATATCATATGGTCTAAGGAAATGAGTCGTGGTTTTGGAGTATCTTAGAAATCGTTGTCAGTAGAAACTGATTCGTAAATTATTGCAACCGAGTTATGATCAGTGCTTTAACAAAAATAATCCCAACGTAGTGCATAGCATACAATTCATGGCTGGATGGCAATGGTGGATGGCAATGGTGGATGGCAATGGTGGATTGGCAATGGTGGGTGGCAATGGTGGATGGCAATGGTTTTGACATGAAAATTAAGAAATGTAATAAGCATCTACAAAAAGCCCCTTTGCAATATTTAATAAGAAGTCTATAGGAACAAATATGAATAATATAAAGTGTTCCTTTGAGATCATCAAGCCCAATCTGTGTGGCTTTAAAGTAGAATATCGCTTAAGCCGGTGCTAGAAGGCAGTTGAGAGATGTTGCACTTTACATTACCTCTCATGAACAGACTCATTAAAACCGAGTCTGTTACTTTTATCTCTTGTTTGTGTTTGTTGCTTCCAAGGGATCCCCTTTTCAATATTTATTAACGAACAACATACATTAGTTTGAATTGCATTGAGGAAGTAGAGCTTAACTGAGTTATTATACGTGAGAATCATGGTTCTTATGGTAATATGTACCTATCATCCATGGTAGGTACCGACCCTAAGAGCTAAGATTCTCGCATCTACTAAGTTATAGACTTGTATGTTGCATCTATATTGGAAAACGAGTATTTTGTTATCTTTAATACGGTCTTCAACCTACGGCTTCAAATGTCAGAGCCAAAGTTGGTAAACAACGTCAAAGTACAAGCTTGTATAGTTACATTATACTTGTCTAAGGCCAGAGTTTGTAGTACATTTTTGTTGTATATGTATTTCTAGAGTCGGACAATGTCGAGTCGGCAGTCAGGGGGTAGTTACACGGGCAATGGGGACAATGGGGACAATGGGGACAGTCATGGCAACAACCCAAACAACAAAGAACACAAGTATGTATCCGTTTAATCTTGAAGTTCATGTCTATAAGGAAGAGCGTGTCATACTAAGTCAAAGCTTCGGTCAACAGCATAATAATTGTGGAAATACAGACTCAAATATAAAAAAACTTATAATCTCAGACACAGACCTAGTGTTTGTCTCCATTTGTAAACATAAGGTTACTTCAAAGATATATATCTGTAACAATAAGGCTATACATACTAACATTGTATGCGTCATTTACAAACTCGTTGTTGTTGTTAATAATGAAATGCAACGTGGTATATTAGGTTATATTCGGACAGAAACCTCAGATAGAGCTTTAGTTGCGCATCAGACATGCCATACCCCCACATCAGACATGCCATACCCCACATCAGACATGCCAAACCCCACATCAGACATGCCATACCCCCACATCAGACATGCCATACCCCACATCAGACATGCCGTACCCACATCAGACATGCCATACCCCCACATCAGACATGCCATACCCCCACATCAGACATGCCATACCCCCACATCAGACATGCCATACCCCCCACATCAGACATGCCATACCCCCACGGGGCAGATGTGTGTAGCTAAAAAGCACAATGACATTTCTACTACCTACCACCGGAGGCTGTCAAGACAGTGCTATAAAGAAAGTGTCAATTCAAAATACTGTTGTATTCTGTTCTGTTCTGTCTTACTATGAATATGTTATTACGTTTACAGGGGACATACTCCAGGCTTTTCAGGGGACGCAAGCAAGGCATCTCTTGACAACCATGGACAGCAGCTCAACCCAAACAACCCAAAATTTCAGGAACCAAAGAAATAATGGCAGTACGATAATGAAAAAAGTGTATACTAATTAGATGAAGGTTTGGTTCAAATAAAATCGATAAGAAAACTGATGTTATTATTTTTAAGAGGCATGCCCCAGTAACCCAGTAAGTTTGTTCTTTTGTCGTCTTGTTTTGCTGATAATCGAAATATTTCACCACGCAAAAGGGCGTATACATGTGAGGCGTTGGTAAGAGCACTGGGCCCACAAGCGAAATGTCGTCTGTTCAAACCTAGTCGGATGAGGTCTCTCTATATCATGTTTCATTAATTCATTGCTTATCTTTCATTACCATTCGGCAAAAAGCTACCTTCTCGGCCCTCAAATTTGCTTCAGGAGTAGTTAATTATTAGTACCTCACTGCTGTCTTGTGACGATGTTAGGCCGACGTTCACTGAAAGAAGGAACGCTGTAGACAGAAAGTCGTTGGTTCTTCATCTGGCGCATCTGGGGTATACAGTGGCCAATAGCCTAGTAATGGCATGGCGGATCATGGAGTTACTGTTACACAATACTAGACAATAATAGATGACATATCAGCAATGTTCCAGAAACGGTCCACTCTAACGGAAAAAAGAAAAGCATTAGGTGAACTGTGGGTGAAGTCTTCATGAAAACAGAAAATGCAGCTATGTATGTTAAAACAGATAGCCATGCATTGGGGTTTTAAGGCGCACTAACACATGAACAGGTTATATGGCGCCTAACAGGCATGAACATGCCAGGCTCATCTTCCATGTACATCGAGATAAAATATTGAAAATGGGCCTAGAACCTTCTCACCCTGAACTGCAGAGTTGCTGCAAATTCTATCGTAGAAACTCCATTTACGCTGGAGCCACGTTATTGTTTTTCTGCAACTGCTCTTTTGATTTGAGCGAGATAGCACCTGAAACAATGCAGGGATCATGACGAAGACCTTTAATGAACATGAACAAAAAATGATAAAATGAACATGACTTTGGGGGTGGTGGGGGGGAGGGGGTTGAGGGGGATTCTACTCCTCTGCCTACCCCTTCAAAGGGATCTGCAGTGGCCCTATTCTTAGCCCCGTGACCAAACGGGGGCCCCCCGGGAACCACACGGGGCCATCCAGTAGAAGGGACAACAGCAGAGCTGGCGGAAGACGGGGTGAGGTGAAGCGAAAGAAACGAGCCGATAAAAGGGTTGAAAAGTTGGACAAAAGAAAGCCCCCAAGGAGACTAGCCATGCAATATGTTTGCATGCATTTACAGTTTGAAAATTGGTTTACACTCGTTATTTTGCAGTTTAACCGTATCTCTAATCAAGCTCAAAATACACAAAACAATGAGAATATTATTGACATATTCTTAGGTTGGTACTTAGCAATTTGATTTAGTGTATATGTCTATATGTCATGCATATATTTTACATAACGTTTTGCATATACAATCATGGGGGAAAACATTTCTACAGTGCTATAGTTTGTCAAAAAAACACCGTATATATATATATGACGTACTATGTGCCATTGCAATATGTTTTACACGTCATTACACTATATTGACATATTGCATATACAATCGTGGGGAAAAACATTTCTACAGTGCTATAGACAACGTATATATATATATATATATATATATATATATATATATATATGACGTACCATGTGCCATTGCAATGTTTTACACGTCATTACACTATATTTTGACATATGTTTTACATCCTTTTGACACTTTACCATTCATATTCTCAATGTTGTCTCATGCATGCATAAATAACGTTTATAAAGCATTCACAGTAACATATGTTTATACAAGTCAGGGTGTTAAAACAATATTCAAAAAAAGAGTTGTCACGGAGACGTAAACACGCCATGACTGTTTTTTTTTTACCAGACACATTCTTCCCAATTTGTGCTACCAAACATTTTGAATCAAGGTGGGCGAATCCTTGACATGCCTTACAAAGTGATTACATATTCGCCTTTGTAGCATGACGTGCTAAAGTACATATCAGCACAGAAATACAATTACTCACATGTATGGGATGCGTGCATTACAACACAGATAAACTTTTCATTGCTACCATGGTGAAAAAACTCAAAAGAAACTATTCATTACTACCTTACCATGTGAAATTACTAAAACAATATAAGAGTCGCTGACTCTCGCTGCCGTTCCGGCAGGGAACAAGGATTTATACAAAACGGAGTATGACAAGTAGCTCAAGGTCTTTCTTGCATTCTTTTTGTAGGAATATGTGTTTTGTATAAATTCTTGATTTAAATGGGAAACATTTTGAGAATATAAAAAGAACCAGGAACAAAACAAAGCACACAGAAACAAAGAACAACTTTAAAGATGAATAAAATGCAAAATAAGACATCACAAACACAAAAGGGTTGGCAATAGGGCTACCGCCTTTGAACGGTCAGTGGGAAAAAAGGCCGCTGGCGGTTTAAACCAGGTTCTAGGGTGCACAAAACCTCAATCTTACCCTAATGTCACCCCAGTAAACGGGACAGTTTAAATAAAGATACCCCGCCAGGTCATAATCTCTAATAAACAAGGCAGCATTAATAGGCAATATAAGTAAAACCCATAAAGGATCATGTATATATAATATAAAAAGCAGCAAAAAAAGCCTAGAAAAACAAAGTAAGTACTCAATGACTTAGCAGAAGCCAGAGCAACAAGAGAACAAACGTTAAGGGTAGGCCTTGTCCGTTATTCTCTTCTGGAAGAATCTGTGCTGTTCTCTTGTACGGGTGTGACCGCCGTGCAGGAGATGTCAGCTGTGCCATGCTGTATTCTGTATAGCATGGATAGTCGATTATATCTTTGTCTGGTCTAAAGCGATTCCCAGTTGAGGTCTTTGCGCATCTTAGTGACACTTTGTTGGAGCAGTCATTGAAGACATCCTCGGGATTTGCTGGAGTAGTCATTGAAGACATACGTCCGGCACGGCGTTGGACCTGCTCTAGTGCTTTGACATAGGTCTGGTGGTATGGTCCCAGACAGTGGAGGCGTATTCCAGTGTTGGTCTAACCATAGCGGTGTACGAGCCTACTTTGACTGGAGGCGTGCATTCCTTTAAGTTCTTTCTCAGGAAGCCTATAGTTCATTTGCCTTTACCAATGATGTGTATAACAGTGTGTAGGTCAATGCGTGTATGCATAACACGTTTTATGATATGTGTGTTTAATTCCTTTAATATCAGGGTAGTAGAGGATTGGAACTCTCTACCAGATACAGTTGTCCAAGCACCGAGTGTAAATGCCTTTAAGTGCAGACTCAACAAACATTGGCCAACATATCCAATACAATGTGATGCTATAGTTGTTATACTCGAGCCTGCGGAGTTACAACAAACTCTAATCCCGAATTTGACAAGAGAAGGGTCATTAGAAGCCATATGCTTACCTTCGGCCTCGGACCAGTAAGTTAAAGCTGGGCTATATCATTTTTCGCACTGTGCCACATAAAATGACAAAAATCAAAACAAGAAAACGTTTGCTGAGAACGGACTTGTGTGTAAACCGATTCATTGTCCGCGATATACACGTCTTTTTACAGTTATTCCACTTGAAAGCTCTTGAATTTAGAGAAGTCCATTTTGCGCGCAAAGACTGAAAAGAAAAACAACGGGGGAAAAACAACAGTGAACACGCCATAATGAAAGGCTTTCTAGAAGACGTAGCAGTAAACATTTGGAATTCAGTTTTTCGCCATTACAATGGAGCATTACACGCTAAAGGAAATAAAATGAAACCCGCTAAAATGAAGGATCTATACACGTTGGATAATTGGTCAGTTTTAAAGGGGCTGCAAAACGTTTAAGATATAGGTGCCAGGTTGCTATCAAGAAAAGCTCTGTAAAATAGTTTGACCTAAGACACAAGCTATCCGAAAAATTACTTGAGGAGTTCTGAAAAACCTCCTCCAAAAGTTGAAAACTTTGTCAACAAGGTATATTACATACAGGCATACAGGAAGTAAACCACTGTGATATTCATGCCTGGTGCAGTCGAAAGGAGTTCCCAAATATATAATCCCTAATTTTTTTATGATAAAAGGCATTTTTGAGTATTTAAGGCCTGTTTATCTTGCTGAAATGACTTTATTGACTTGTTTGTGATAGCTAAAAACCATTTGCATGGTTGTATGATGATTTTATTTGTCAACTTCACAGTTTTGAAAGTGAAAGTAGAACACATTTAAGAGGTGCCGAATGAATGCAGTTTGTTCATGGTGTCAACAAAGATCAGAATTTTATTTTCTTATATGCCACATGACCCCTACTATTCTCAGCAGTTTTCTAGAGAGGCAGGTCTCATGACTAAGAACATGTAAGTGAATCTTAGTTTGAACTTCATTTTGAAAAATGGCTAACTAGAAAGCTTGGACAATATTGCATTGGACTCAATGGGATTTTATTTACTTCCGGTACACCTACAAGGTATGACAGCCGCCATTTTAGCCGGGGAGGAAGTGCGTAATTTTCGGATTTTCCCGTAATTCATAGACTGATTACCTTCACATCTGCATTCGTAATTGTCATTGCAGGGAATCGGACTAAAATAGAATTCAATAATGGTACCTACACAAATCAGCGTTACGTTGTAGCAGCGGGTACCAATACATTATTACGCAATTCCGCCCTGGCTAGAATGGCAGCTGTTATACCTTGTATGTAATATAGTTTGTTGACAACATTTTAAACTTTTTGGAGGAGGCTTTTCAAAACTTTTCGAGTAGTTTTTCGGATAGCTTGTGTCTTTCATCAAACTATTTCTTGATAGCAACCTGGTATCTATGGTTCAAGACCCAAATCCTGTTCAATCATATTTTATATAGGGTATGAACGCCATATCTGTTTACGTTTATCAAAGTGATCGGGTTGTTGTTCACAATACTACAAACTGTATGGCCGTTTTTTGCATCGTGTGGATACTAAGCACATACACTCTAAATGATACTTTCTTACTATATGTATGTCTTTTGTTGATATCACATAAACCACAGACATATTAATAAACAGATGGGTAACTTCCTATCTTAACCAAAATATCATGTGACACCTTAACTTTTCCTTCTATCTCCTCTCTCAATTATTCACTGATTTTGATGAGAATACATTCACAAGTGTGGGGATGGATCACAAAAACGTCAATTATTTTCAACAGTGCTCCAAGAATAGGATAGCCCGACGCCCGGGGCTCCTCGAAATCCATTCCGAGCCTGTCTCATTTTGCATACAAGGAGCCCGTCGGGCCTGTCTAAAAAAAAATAAAAAATATATCGTGTGGCAAAAGTGCTAGTACTCTCCTTTGCATCGGTTGTAAATTTCAATGTAATATTCTATTCTAACGAAGTGATAAATAAATCTGCTGACTAGGGAGCATAAAGTGGTAAAAACAAGAAATATATAGTCAGGGGAGGTTCCGAGTTTGAGTTATACATATGTAACAAATGTGTGCTATAAAAGCGAATAAAGACACATTTCCACTAAGAAAAAAATATTGGACCTTTCCATTTTAAATCAGGGCCTGTCCATTTTAAATCAGGGCCTGTCCATTTTCAGAAGCAACAAGCCCTGGGCCTGTCTCTTAAAATAATTTTCTTTGAGCACTGTTATTTTCAATGAAAATGGCAAGGATCACAAAAATGTCAATTATTTTCAATGAAAATGGCGAACTTTTAATCATGGTCACATCTCATCTGGGATGAAAATTGAAAGGGATCTGTCTCGGACAGAAGTGTGCGAAACACTTGTCGTTTACTAGACGACTGCTTCAATGCGCATGTCCCATTATGGAAAAGAATGCTCCTGCATAATTATGTTTGTATGGGGGTAAACTTTTTTTGGCGACTTTAAAGTACCTGTCGATGATTGCAAGTTATAAAAGACATACTAAGCTAGTGTTTGCGGTATTTGTTTTAAGTTTGTTATGACATTGGTTAAAAAAAAAAAGCAACGTTTTTAAATTGGATAATTAAAAAAACAAACTGGATAGTCTTGTTCATTTTGTGTACAGGGGTTAACTTTTTTTTGCACTTTAATCGTACCTGTCGAGATTGCAAGTAATAAAACATATTGGAATTTTGTTTTCTGTAGTTTTTAAGTGGGTAATGACTTCGGTTTCAAAATTTTTTTTTTTTTAACTTTTAATACCGTTTTTTTAAAAAAAAATCTGGACAATCGATGTTCATATTTTTTACACGGGTAAACTTGTGTTTTTTGTACTTTATTAAAGAGGCACTACCTATATCTACGCGATTTTTAATGTAAAATATTAAATACTCAATATTACTGCATTTATATGTATACAAAGCTTTTTTATGAGTATTCTAAGAAGAAACATGGTTCGTATTCCAGTTCTGTAAATTATTAATTATGATCAAAACAATATCTTGAATAAAATGCTGCCCAGCCGTTTATTCCTGCCGGAGAACTACGAGTTTTTACGATTTTCTCGGACATGCGCAATGCGATTACAAACTATTCGGCGCAGTTCCGATAGCAAACGAATCGATCGGAACTCTTCGCTAATCAGACGAGGTAGTTCCGATTGTAAACGAATAAGATCGGAAAATCTCCGCAATCGGCTTGTCTAAAACAATTACGAATACAATTTCAAAAATCCGATCTTTTCAATCCTGTTTTTCCCCAGCAAAACGCATATTACATTGGGTGAAATTATTGCCATTTACTTTTTTCATAGTCATCTTTATAATTAAGTAAAGTTTATATCAATTGGTGGACAAAAACATATAGGTAGAGCCTCTTTAAATAGTGCCTGTTGATGATTGCAAGTAAAAAGTCATAATTATTGAAATATTGCTTGCGGCAGTTTTTATGACTTTTATGATAAGAAAAAAGCAATTTTTAAACTTGCCATTTTGAGATATTTTATCTAAAAAATGATGATCTATACATCTTAATCTTGAATTTGTTATGAAGGATCCCCAGGGCTTGATCTCACACCATGGAGTATTTTACAATATCCTGCTATGTGTGCGTGTGTTTATTGTAAATTAGTTTGTGCATGGGTCACCAAAATTTATGACAGGATGTTTAAGAAATAATAAATATGTACCTGTGTTTTATCGGTGAATAAAATACAGTTAGGAGTTTGGATGCGTAGTAATTAAATCACGAGTGCGTTAACTGTATTTTATTCACCGATAAAATACAGATACGTTTTATTAGTTCGATTCTAACACAACAATATCCCCATGGTTTACGCTATTGTTGGGGCACTATATATTATCTCGGAGGTCAAGGTAATCAGGCTGCTATGTTTACAGGCTGTTCCATTGGGAACCCCGTATGCAAAGTTCTGCGTTTCAATACACTAGTAGTCACGTGACAAACAATTACGTCATTGCTTACGTCATATAGCTTGCGCTGTATGACGCAACGTTCTCAGCTTGTTCAAGATGCTTATTAATGTTATATGTACTGATGCATATGATGGGTTTATAAAGGGTGTGTGCACCGTATTGGGAGCATGGCAAGTTTGTTGTAATTAACATTTCATTAAAATTACTTTTGAGTTTGTCTTCGTGACGTATATATTTATCAAGTGACGTCATGTAACGTGCCGCTTCCAACGGATGAAATATACGCGGGGAATTAATGGAACAGCTGTATTTTATCGTAGAATAACATACAGCTGTCTCTCTTCTTTGTGTATATGAAAGACTGCGGATGTTGTGTTAGAATATGTAATATTACATACTAACCTTTATGGCGTATGCTTCTTTTCACTTGCAGTAAATCTGGGACAAAAAATTGACATTAATTTTACTGATGATTTAGGGCCCTGATGTGAATGAGCAACCTTGAATTGAGAGCATTTTACAATCACTGCATTTCGAATTTGTAAACAAAAATACTTGATTAAAGACCAAATCACCCGAATTTTAAACCGCGAAAAAACAAAAACAATAATGATGTGTTGTTTGACTTATCATTATCACGTTTGCTGGTCTTCATTTTTAGCTCTACTGATCAGAGATCAGCAGAGCTTATGCCGTGGTGCGGCGTCCGTCTGTCCGTCCGTCTGTCCGTCCGTCCGTTAACTTTTATTTGTAGCGACTACTCCTCTGAAACTACTGGATGGATATTCATAAAACTTTACAAAAATGTTGCCCATGAAGTCTAGTTGATCCTAGCAAAAATTCATGTGGATGTGAAATCCAAGATGGCCGCCAAAGCTAAAAATAGATTTTTTAAATACAAGTTTGTAGCGACTACTTCTTGAAAACTATAAGTGATATTGATATGGGACTTTTTCTAAAATGATCAGCATGACATGATGTTGGTCCTTGTCGAAAATCGGTTTTGATTTGACGATAAACATGGCTGCCAGCGGCCATCTTTGTTTACATAGAGTTATATAGTAAAAACTTGTAGCGACTACTCCTCTGAAACTACTTGGCGGATTTTCATGAAACTTTACAGGAATGTTGCTCTTAATGTCTAATTGATCCTAGCAAAATTTCAGATCGGCCAGAAATTCAAGCTGGCTGCCACAGTTAAAAATAGATTTTTAAAAAATAAGTTTGTAGCGACTACTTCTTGAAAACTATAAGTGATATTGATATGGGTCTTTTTCTAAAATGATCAGCATGACATGATGGTTATCCGAGTCGAACATTATTTTGATTCGACATTAAACATGGCTGCCAGTGGCCATCTTTGTTTACATAGAGTTATATAATGAAAACTTGTAGCGACTACTCCTCTGAAACTACTTGACTGATTTTCATGAAACTTCACAAAAATGTTGCTCTTGATGTCTAATTGATCCTAGCAAAATTTCAGGTCAGCCGGAAATTCAAGATGGCCGTCACAGCTAAAAATAGATTTTTAAAAAATAAGTTTGTAGCGACTACTTCTTGAAAACTATAAGTGATATTGATATGGGACTTTTTCTAAAATGATCAGCATGACATGATGTAGATCCTTGTGGAAAATTATTTTGATTCGACGTTAAACATGGCTGCCAGTGGCCATCTTTGGTTACATAGAGTTATATAGTAAAAACTTGTAGCGACTACTCCTCTGAAACTACTTGACGGATGATCATGAAACTTCACAGGAATGTTGCTCTTGATGTCTAGTTGATCCTAGAAAAATTTCAGGTCGGCCGGAAATTCAAGATGGCCGCCACAGTTAAAAATAGATTTTTAAAAAATAAGTTTGTAGTGACTACTTCTTGAAAACTATAAGAGATATTGATATGGGACTTTTTCTAAAATGATCAGCATGACATGATGGTTATCCGAGTCAAACATTATTTTGATTCAATGTTAAACATGGCTGTCAGTGGCCATCTTTGTTTACATAGAATTATATAATGAAAACTTGTAGCGACTACTCCTCTGAAACTACTTGACGGATTTTCATGAAACTTCACAGGAATGTTGCTCTTGATGTCTAATTGATCCTAGCAAAATTTCAGGTCGGCCGGAAATTCAAGATGGCCACCACAGCTAAAAATAGATTTTCAAAAAAACAGTTTGTAGCGACTACTTCCTGAAATCAAAATCGATCAGTAGAGCTTCAAGGTCATTGACCTCTTGTTTATTGTTACGACTGCCAAGCGTGGTAATGATAATTCGAACAACACATTATTATTGTTTGTTTTCATTGAATGTTTATTTCATTGCCATCTTCCTGGCAATATTAACAGTACAGTTGATTGAAACTCTGTTATTTTATAACTGTTCCTTGTCTAGTTATTATCAGTTCCTATATAATGACTTCACAGCATTTTATAATGACTCTTTTTTTAGCTCTACTGATCAGAGATCAGCAGAGCTTATGCCGTGGTGCGGCGTCCGTCGTCCGTCTGTCTGTCCGTCCGTCTGTCCGTCCGTCTGTACGTCCGTCCGTTAACTTTTATTTGTAGCGACTACTCCTCTGAAACTACTGGATGGATATTCATAAAACTTTACAAAAATGTTGCCCATGAAGTCTAGTTGATCCTAGCAAAAATTCATGTTGATGTGAAATCCAAGATGGCCGCCAAAGCTAAAAATAGATTTTTTAAATACAAGTTTGTAGCGACTACTTCTTGAAAACTATAAGTGATATTGATATGGGACTTTTTCTAAAATGAACAGCATGACATGATGTTGGTCCTTGTCGAAAATCGTTTTGATTTGACGTTAAACATGGCTGCCAGCGGCCATCTTTGTTTACATAGAGTTATATAATGAAAACTTGTAGCGACTACTCCTCTGAAACTACTTGACGGATTTTCATGAAACTTCACAGGAATGTTGCTCTTGATGTCTAATTGATCCTAGCAAAATTTCAGGTCGGCCGGAAATTCAAGATGGCCGCCACGGCTAAAAATAATTTTTCAAAATACAAGTTTGTAGCGACTACTTCTTGAAAACTATAAGTGATATTGATATGGGACCTTTTCTAAAATGATCAGCATGACATGATGTTGGTCCTTATCAAAAATTGTTTTGATTGACGTTAAACGTGGCTGCCAGCGGCCATCTTTGTTTACATAGAGTTATATAGTAAAAACTTGTAGCGACTACTCCTCTTAAACTACTTGGCGGATTTTCATGAAACTTTACAGGAATGTTGCTCTTAATGTCTTATTGATCCTAGCAAAATTTCAGATCGGCCAGAAATTCAAGATGGCTGCCACAGTTAAAAATAGATTTTTAAAAAATAAGTTTGTAGCGACTACTTCTTGAAAACTATAAGTGATATTGATATGGGACTTTTTCTTAAATGATCAGCATGACATGGTGGTTATCCGAGTCGAACATTATTTTGATTCTACATTAAACATGGCTGCCAGTGGCCATCTTTGTTTACATAGAGTTATATAATGAACACTTGTAGCGACTACTCCTCTGAAACTACTTGACGGATTTTCATGAAACTTCACAAAAATGTTGCTCTTGATGTCTAATTGATCCTAGCAAAATTTCAGGTCGGCCGGAAATTCAAGATGGCCGCCATGGCTAAAAATAGATTTTCAAAATACAAGTTTGTAGCGACTACTTCTTGAAAACTATAAGTGATATTGATATGGGACTTTTTCTAAAATGATCAGCATGACATGATGGTTATCCGAGTCGAACATTATTTTGATTCGACATTAAACATGGCTGCCAGTGGCCATCTTTGTTTACATAGAGTTATATAATGAAAACTTGTAGCGACTACTCCTCTGAAACTACTCGACGGATTTTCATGAAACTTCACAGAAATGTTGCTCTTGATGTCTTATTGATCCTAGCAAAATTTCAGGTCGGCCGGAAATTCAAGATGGCCGCCATGGCTAAAAATAGATTTTCATGCAAGTTTGTAGCGACTACTTCTTGAAAACTATAAGTGATATTGATATGGGACTTTTTCTAAAATGATCAGCATGACATGATGTTGGTCCTTATCAAAAATCGTTTTGATTCGACGTTAAACGTGGCTGCCAGCGGCAATCTTTGTTTACATAGAGTTATATTGTAAAAACTTGTAGCGACTACTGCTCTGAAACTACTTGACGGATTTTCATGAAACTTTACAGGAATGTTGCTCTTAATGTCTAATTGATCCTAGCAAAATTTCAGATCGGCCAGAAATTCAAGATGGCTGCCACAGTTAAAAATAGATTTTTAAAAAAATAAGTTTGTAGCGACTACTTCTTGAAAACTGTTAAGTGATATTGATATGGGACTTTTTCTAAAATGATCAGCATGACATGATGGTTATCCGAGTCGAACATTATTTTGATTCGACATTAAACATGGCTGCCAGTGGCCATCTTTGTTTACATAGAGTTATATAATGAAAACTTGTAGCGACTTCTCCTCTGAAACTACTTGACGGATTTTCATGAACTTCACAGGAATGTTGCTCTTGATGTCTAATTGATCCTAGCAAAATTTCAGGTCGGCCGGAAATTCAAGATGGCCGCCACGGCTAAAAATAAATTTTCAAAAAACAAGTTTGTAGCGACTACTTCCTGAAATCAAAATCAATCAGTAGAGCTTCAAGGTCATTGACCTCTTGTTTATATACAGTTAAATGACAGTTAAGAGTGTATCATGCAGAGTGTGTCAAGGTCACCGGCACCCGATAATGAAAAACCTTGTCCGAACCATAACCCCTCTCCTCCTGAAGCAAATCTCATGAAACTTATAGGCAAACTGCCTGTGATGAGAGGATGACCCCTATTGATTTTGAGGTCAGTCGGTCAAAGGTCAAGGTCACTGGGACCCGATAATGAAAAACCTTGTCCGCTCAAGAACTCCTCTCCCCCTGAAACAAATCCCATGAAACTTCATATGTGGACTGCCTCAGCCTGTGGTGAGATAATAACTCCTATTTATTTTGAGGACAGGTCAGTAGGTCAAAGGTCAAGGTCACCGGGCCCCGACCATGGAAATCATTGTCCGCTCTGTAACTCAACTCCCCTTAAAGCAAATCTCATGAAACTTCATGGGTAGACTGCCTGTGATGAGATTGAGTTTGAGGTCAGGAGGTCAAAGGTCAAGGCCACCATTACCTGATCATGAAAATAAAATCCTATTCCACTCAATCTTTACTCAAACGGTAGGGTGAAGAATGGGGCGACTGGTAGCAGGCGTATATTTGTCGTCCGTAAAAGCCGTCAGCTCTAGTTGAAATTGTTAACTGATATACTTCAGTTTCAAAATATGCACTTATTTATAACTTACAAATTGCTAATAAAAAAAATTAACACCCATATTATCCATCTAATATAATCTACCCATGTGTTTTTATTGACTGTCAGTATATATCCTCATAGGCCTCTTCTTGATTTTGATATTTTATCTGCCAAAAGCCAAAACAAAATGTAAAATAGGTTTTGTGTCAGGGAAGGCTCGGATTACACCAAACAGAGAAATTATTTGTTTCCAAGTTCCAACTGTACAGTTGATAAAGCAATAGTGTATCACTAAATGGCTTAGTAAAATCAAAGCTGCAGTAATTAATTCATTTCTAGAAAATGTGTTACCTCTCTAATGAACTATATAATTTGTCATCACTCTCTGATGATACACAGTTAACGGCTACAGTACCACATGGTACTTGTGCTGATGTTGATGTTAGGCCAAAAAAAAAATAGGTGTGTTTCCTATTGCATGCTCTAAAAAAATAGGGTAGGTCGGTAGGCCTTTTTTAATTTTTTTTGGAGCAAGATATTGTGAGATTTGTATGTATTTATCTCATAAACCCCATACAAGTTGATGATACAACTAAAAGTTTCTCTGTGATGTCAGTTTACCTCAATATATTGTGATAAATCATTGGTCAGAATTTTTTTTTTTTTTAATTGTTAGCTCAACTGGCCAAAGGCCAGCAGAGCTTATGGGATGCCGAGTTGTCCGTCAAACGTCGTCCGTCCGTCGTTAACTTTTGTTTTGTTAAGACGATAGGTCCTTTTTTTATCCGATCTTTACCAAACTTTAACAGGTTGTTAATATCAATGAAAGCTCTGACAAGTTCGAAAACCAGCCAGATCGGTCCAGTAACAGCGGAGTTATGGCCCTTGATTTAGTTAAAAAAATGCTATAATGCTATATTTTGCCTCGTTAAGACGATAGGGCCTTCATTTTTCATCCTATCTTTTCCAAACTTTACCACATTGTTAATATCAATGATAGCTCGGACAAGTTCGAAAACCAGCCAGATTGGACCAGTAACAGCGGAGTTGTGGTCCTTGAATTAGTTAAAAATACTATATTGGTATATTTTGCCTCGTTAAGACGATAGGGCCTTCATTTTTCATCCTATCTTTACTAAACTTTACCACATTGTTAATATCAATGAATACTCGGACAAGTTCGAAAACCAGCCATATCGGACTAGTAACAGCGGAGTTATAGCCCTTGATTTAGTTAAAAATGCTATATTTTGCCTCGTTAAGACAATAGGGGCTTCATTGTTCATCCGATCTTTACCAGACTTTATCAGATTGTTAATATCAATGAAAGCTCATGAGTTCGAAAACCATTCGTATCGGACCAGTAACAGCAGAGTTATGGCCCTTGATTAAGTTAAAAATGCTATATTTTGCCTCGTTAAGACGATAGGGCCTTCATTTTTAACTCTACTGGCCAAACGCCAGCAGAGCTTATGGGATGCCGAGTTGTCCGTCGTTAACTTTTGTCTCGTTAAGAGGATAGGGCCTTCATTTTTCATCCTATCTTTACCAAACTTTACCACATTGTTAATATCAATGAAAGCTTGGACAAGTTCGAAAACCAGCCATATCAGACTTGTAACAGCGGAGTTATGGCCCTTGATTTAGTTAAAAATGCTATAGTTTGCCTCGTTAAGACGATAGGGGCTTCATTGTTCATCCGATCTTTAGCAAACTTTATCAGATTGTTAATGTCGTTGAAAGCTCGAACAAGTTCGAAAACCAGCCAGATCGGACCAATAACAGCGGAGTTATGACCCTTGATTTAGTTAAAAATGCTCTATTTTGCCTCATTAAGACGATAGGGGCTTCATTGTTCATCCGATCTTTACCAAACTTTATCAGATTGTTAATATCAATAAAATCTCGGACAAGTTCGAAAACCAGCTATATCGGACAGGTAACAGCAAAGTTATGGCCCTTGATTTAGTTAAAACTGCTAGATTTTGCCTTGTTAAGATGATAAGGGCTTCATTGTTCATCCGATCTTTACCAAACTTTATCAGATTGTTAATATCAATAAATACTCGGACAAGATCGAAAACCGTTCCTATCGGACCAGTAACAGCGGAGTTACGGCCCTTGATTTAATTAAAAATGCTATATTTTGCCTTGTTAAGACGATAGGGCCTTCATTGCTCATCCGATCTTTACCAAACTTTATCAGATTGTTAATATCAATGAAAGCTCAGACAAGTTCGAAAACCATTCCTATCGGACCAGTAACAGCGTAGTTATGGCCCTTGATTTAGTTCAAATGCTATATTTTGCCTCGTTAAGACGATAGGGCCTTCATTTTTCAACCAATCTTTACCAAACGTTATCAGATTGTTAATGTCAATTAAAGCTCGGTCATGTTTGAAAACCAGCCAGATCGGACCAGTAACAGCGGAGTTATGGCCCTTGATGTTGTTAAAATGCTATAATTTGCCTAGTCATACGATAGGGCCTTCATTTTGCATCTGATCTTCGCCAAACTTTACCAGATTTTGTGACTTCCTTTTTTTATATAATTTTATATATATTTTTTTTTTTATTATTATTTTTTTTTTTAATTAAATGTGTTTTTTTGTTGTTTTTCTTTAAATTATTATTTCTTTTGATTATTTTTGTTATTATTTTTTTAGCTCTATGTTGGACCAGTTGGACCAGTAACAGATGAGTTATGGCTCTTGATTTAGTTAAAAATGCTATATATTTTGCCTCGTTAATACTGTAGGGCCTTCATTTTTCATCTGATCTTTACCAAACTTTACCAGATTCTTTAGTTATGGCCCTTGATTTAGTTAAAAAGCTGTTTTTGGCCCGAAACGTTCAAGAAAAGGTAAATGGCAGTCACTCGCTTCATTGATGTTATAAGAGCCATGTTAGCCAGTAGAGCGTCCACAGGCCCTCTTGGGCCTCTTGTTCATCCTATCTTTACCAAACTTCAGCACATTGTTAATATCAATGAAAGCTCAGACAAGTTCGAAAACCAGCCAGATCGGACCAGTAACAGCGGAGTTATGGTCCTTGGTTTAGTTAAAAATGCTATATTTTGTCTCGTTAAGACAGGGGCTTCATTGTTCATCCGATCTTTACCAAACTTTATCATATTGTTAATATCAGTGAAAGCTCGGACAAGTTCGAAAACCTTTCATAACAGACCAGTAACAGCGGAGTTATGGCCCTTGATTTAGTTCAAAATGCTATATTTTGCGTTGTTAAGACGATAGGGCCTTCATTTTTCATCCGATCTTTACCAAACTTTATCAGGTTTTTAATGTCAATGAAAGCTCGGTCAAGTTCGAAAACCAGCCAGATCGGACCAGTAACAGCGGAGTTATGGCCCTTGATTTAGTTAAAAATGCTATAATTTGCCTCCTCATATGATAGGGCCTTCATTTTCATCTGATCTTTGCCAAACTTTACCAGATTCTTTAGTTATGGCCCTTCATTTAGTTATAAAGCTGTATTTTGCCCAAAACTTTAAAAAAAACGTAATGGCAGTCACTCGCTTCATTGGTGTTATAAGAGCCATGTTAGCTAGTAGAGCGTCCACAGGCCCTCTTGGGCCTCGTTTTTTTAAAAAAATAAATTATAAAAGGTTTTAGGGTCTGCCCCTTAAAAATAGGGTCGGTCGGGCCACACAGATATTTATTTTTTTGGCCTTATGACTTCTGACAGCTTAAGGTTCATGTATTTACTTTGTAAATCACATAGAATTATATAGAAAATTTGTGAAGTTATAGAACAAATATAAAATCCTTACATATCATACAGAGCCCCAGATAAGCATTGGCTTGATTTGCTTAAATACCCACCTATATTTTTGTCAATTGGGTATTTTAAGATACAATTGAGTAAAAAAAGGAAATTCACTCATCAAGACTTGCATTACTATTTTGTGTTGATACATACCCAATTAACGAAATACTTGACAAGTATTTCGTTAATTGGGTATGTATCAACACAAAATAGTACAAATACTATACAATAGTGTACTTTTCAGATCGTTATGTTGTGTGTTGTATGATAGTCTCTGTTGTGGCTTCTATTTCACATGAATTCTTAATTTGAAATGATATTTACATCTTGTCTGAACAAATTAACGGTAAACATTGATTGAATTGATTGACTGAATTGGGTTTTAAGGCGCACCAACACATGAAGGATTATATGGCGCCTAACAGGCATGAACATGCCAGGCTCATCCTCCATGTACATCGAGATAAAATATGGAAAATGGGCCTAGAACCTTCTCACCCTGAACTGCAGAGTTGCTGCAAATTATATCGTAGAAACTCCATTTACGCTGGAAACATAAACTGTAACTTCAAACTGTATGTTTTAACAGATTGTTTTATTTTCGCTGAATAGTTTACATGATTCAGATTTATTCATCATCATCATCATCATTATTGACGACAAATAGCCACGGATCTTTAGTTTTCCAGTCTCTAACGGTTTTAGTAACAACACGATTGCCGTCGTATTTTTTCGGTTTTGTTACTGATGACAAAATATCGTTTTATACATCGTGAACAATTGGAATTGACGGGTGAATACATATATCGATTAATTCCTCTATAATTCCCGAAACAACCCTGTCACCATCTAATGGTTTGGGAATTCCAAAATACCCTACAATTTTTTGCTGTGTATTTAAACTGGCCTTTTTACGACCTCTTTTGACGGAGGTCATTCTATACAAACGCTTGAAAATTCCCAAGCCACGTAGTGATCAAGACTTTATTTTATATTGGACTGGTTTATGAAATTACTATTTGTTCTATAGCGACATACTGTTAAATACTCCAGTAATAGTCTCGGCCAGCTAGTCCGTTCATGCATATGTCTTACTTGCAGATATCGGTCTGGGCAGATTAGGCCAATTAAAGCGCCCACTAGCGATTAGCACAATTCGCGCATTTTTTTCACGCTCATGAAGTCGACGTTTGCGTGACGTCATGTTGTAAAAACAAGTACAACGTCAATTGTTGATGCAGCAGTTAAACTGTTTAACGTCACTTGTTGCTTCTCATAAGTTACAAATAAGAAAATATTATTAAATTACCTTAAAAACATGTTTTTTGAAAGTCTCTAAAAATCTCACCAAAATCGCCCAAAACGAGAGGGCGATTTTAAACGTCCTATTTTCCCCAGGCCCTGGTTCTGGATCCGTGTAGCATAGCGTAACGAAGAAATCAGAAGGTAATTAGGTAATTACACAAATACGCAGCTTATCTGGGGCTCTGTCATACATTAAATTACTTGGAACTTAAAACAACTTGTAAATTAAGCATGTTAGTAGTATTCAGATGCTCTGTATTTGCAGGGATTTTTTTTCCAGAAAATTGGGAAAAGGCCTATCCTGCTGGTTTTGGGAAAAAGAAGTGCGAGATTGTCAAGACTGGGGAATTTAGGGGAATGTTTTTTAAGAGAAAACTTTTATTAAAATGTATGCTTTAGGTATAATTTCTTTTTTTAGATTGGGAATCGTTTTACCCAGAATTGGGAAAAGAAAGAGTTTTTTTGCAATTGAGAAGAGGTACAATTTTGGTCCCAAAGAAATAGGTTAAAAAAGCCCTGATTGAAATTTTACTCATCTACACGTGAAAGGTAATTATAATAATTACAGAATAATCATATATTTATTATAAATAAGGCAGTAAGATAGTGACACAAGTGAACTTTTTAACTCTGACTTACAGGTATCAGTGTGAATTGCCAGGTACTATTGCAGGTAGGAAGCCAAAGCACGTGACGCACGAAGAGTTGTGTAAATTGATGAAATGGAAATTGACGGTAACTGTCATGATTTGTTTGTGTTTTAATTCTTAAGGCCAAACAAATATATGAGTCTCAGGCCTGATACAGGACGTGATATGAAAATACCCAGTTATTATTTTCAGTTTCTTTCTATAGCATTGTTATATTGAATATTATCTCTTGTATACTATACAATACTTCGTACTTATTTAATAAAGAAAAAATAAGTAAATAATTAAGCTGCACTTAATATGAAACTTTTCAGGTAATTGCTTTATTTCATTTAGAACAAAAATTACTACAAAACACACTTAATGAAAAACCTGCTTTTATGTTTTAATATGTTTTCATGCAAAACGTTTATTGTGTTGGGCCTCATCAACTGATATAAATTGGAATAACACCATTTTCTCATGCAGTTGTAGTCTAGCAGTGATTTACAATTACCTTAATTAGTATAGATATTCGAAGAGTGGTTATTAGGTGAATGTTGTTTAGCGGGTGGGCGGGAAACTTCCTATGTAGGTAGCTTATATGGAAAGGAAGCTTAGGATTGAATTTAAGGCCACTGGGGAGCATGTTCATTCCTGTATAACCATATAACCTTTCATGTGTTGGTGCCCCTTAAAACCCAATTCTCAATGCAATTGAGGCCACTGAGGTCAAGGTTGCTGTTACTAAAAACAGAAAAAGGGTTTCCACTCAACTTTTGTTAGGAATAATGAGGTTTTGTGACAAAACTTGCTGTGTTGGTAGCTTATATGGAAAGGATGCTTGGTATTGCACATGAGGTCACTGGGTTCAGTTTCATGGGATTTCCACATTTCTTGTTTTTTCATTATCATTCCCCCATTTTAAAGGCTCATTACCATTGGTTTTTATAGCAGCAGGCAAAACAATGTTAATTTAGGAATACACTAAGGAATTTGCCATTAACTAACAGTGTTTAAAACCGCATAAACACCAAACAAATGCGAATTAATTCTTCAATAGATTACAACAGTCCTAATTTTTCTGTTTACCTGCTCTTTTATAACCCACCATGTAAAATAGATATTATCAATACATTATAACTTACCATACTGGTTTTAATGTTTTGTCTGTTCATAGCGTGGAAAATTTCGTCCTCGTCTGACAGAGATGGTACAGACCAATAGTGAGGAGAATGTGATCGAGGCGAGTACAAAGGCATTCCAGAAGTTACCCGACCTGTCTGCTGCCATACAGGAGCTTACTGTTCTCAAGGCAGTGGGGCCAGCGACCGCTTCAGGTAACCACACAAAAACAGCCCCTGAAGTTTCGAAGTTCTTGGCATGGATTCATACAGTTAAAAAACTAATGGGAGTATCATGGCTGACCCACAATACAATAGGATTAATACTATAGTAATTTGTTCTGGAAGTTTGTATCACTTCTCGTAGGTAAATGCCAGAACAGGATCACACAAGAGGCGACATACGTGAGGCGACATCGCCTCTTGTGTGATTTTGATCTGGCATTTACCTACGAGTGGTGATACAAGTTTCCAGAACAAGTTACTGTAGTAATGATCCTCTTATTGTCTTGCCCACGATAGTAGGAAGCGAGACATAGCTGAGTCACTTTTCCGGCGGCGGCCACATTTTAAATCAACTATATCTCAACAACCGTTGCTCGAATTTTTCTGAAACTTTCTTTATTGGGTCAAGTGACATCACGTAATGCCAAAATTACCAAATTGAGAGTCATAGTTTGCGTTATTTTCTCAAAACTTAACCTTGGTTGGTAACTTAACCTCAGTTAACTGTATGTGATTTTCTTTGTTTGATACTTGATCATATGTATTGTTGGCATTGGTGGACATCACTGAACAACAAAAAATACCAAGGTCAAGGTCATATTTTGCATTATTTTCCCAAAACTACACCTTGGTTAAACCACAACTTCAGTACCTTAACTTTTTACGATTACCTCGCTTTTATTTGTTTGATACTTGGTCATTTGAAGTGTTGTCTTTGGTGGACATCATTTAAGCACAAATTTAATAAAATATTTCATATGCCGTTTGCCGTGGTGGGCGAGACCTCTTTACATATCATTAAAATAGAATACATGTATCAAACAAACAAATTAAAACAAAATTGTATTGAGTCAAATTAACTGAAAATCACCAACAGGAAAGACATGAAAACGTACATTAGACATACATGAAAACGTACATTACATTGCAACAACTACACGTGTTCATTACACATGGGTCAATTCAAATTCTGGTGAATTTACCGACTGACATAATGTTAAATTAATTAACCCACAAATGCACAAACAAACATTCACATTTCCTGTTAAAACGTCCATTGTTCTAACGTCCATTGTTCTTACTGGATTACTAGCTGGGCAATCCCCAACATTTCAATCTGACATTTCAAATGAAAGGATGATACGGCTTGCCTTGTCGAGCATCGCCTTTTTTTTGCCGAGTTCATATATAATAATTGGCACAAAATTAATGTTAAAGAAACTAACCCGCCAAATAACATTAAATTACACTAACATTAACATTGAAAAATTACACTACAAAACTGTTAATCAAAACTCTATCCTGGTGTTCATATCATATAATAATGTATATGTCCCGATTAACAGTTTAGGTTTATTGACAGGTTATTAAGATGTCCCTGATTCAATATACGTAAAATGAATTATGAGTTGGAAATTTCTAATTTGACGCTCCAGTTTTGGGGTTTGGTTATATTGTGCGAATAGAGCTTGGATTTTCAAAAAATATGTAAGTTATATATATATATACCTCGTCGTCAGTAGGTTTAGAAACGGTGTAAATGTTTTATAAAATTCAGCTGTTGTTGGCAGGATAGCTACTTTAAAACTGTTTATATTGTATCTATAGAGTTTGAGTTCACGAAATATGTAAGTTATGAATAGACCGCATCGTCAGTAGGTTTAGAAACTGTGTAAATATTTTCTAAATTGCTGGAGGGCTAGCTACTTTGTCTACTATCATATAACTCATAACACAACATCAGAAAGTATACCTCAACGTAACATTACTGATGTCGTTGACCACTATAGTGGTTGAACCAATATGAAATCACTTTATTTATAACATAAATACAACAGCTAACATTCTTTTCAGCTGTGTTGGCTGCAGGTGCCCCAAAGCATGCTGCATTCATGGCAGATGAGAGCATGCAGGCGTTACCAGGGTTAAACCCAATCAAGTATGACCTACCATTTTATAGACAATACATGAAGCAGGTGTCGCCCATTGTGAAAGAGCTCAACAAGCAAGGTAGTACATTTGGGTGGGCTATAAATGAAATGAAATGGGGTTTTACCACAGGCATTCATTACGAGTCGATGTATAGTATAGAAGGACAGAGAGAAGAAGAGATAGTGTTATAGTATATGTATATATAGTTAAGGGAAGACCAGAATGAAAATACACACTAGTTTTTCTGGATTTTTAGCTCTACTGGCCAGGGCCAGCAGAGCTTATGGGATGGCGAGTTGTCTGTCGTCTCTTTCATCCGTCCGTCCGTTAACTTTTACCTCGTTAAGACCTTCATTTTTCATCTGATCTTTACCAAACTTTAACATATTGTTAATATCAAAAGACAATGAAAGCTCGGACAAGTTCGAAAACCAGCAACAGCAGAGTTATGGCCCTTGATGTAGTTAAAAATGCTATATTTTGCCTTGTTAAAGGGGTTGATGCACTATTTTCGAACAGGATTTATTTAAAAGGACTTTGAGAAACTTGGATAAAGCTGAAAGAATTTTCAAAATGTCATGAAAAATAAATGAGATGTGACCTATTGAAAATTTGCAAAGAACATAAATGGAGGCGGCCATCTTTGAACGATGACGTCATCGCGCCGTTTTACCATATATGGCAAATTGACAAAATGTATTTTAAAGCAAAGAAAACCACTGCAAATTGATTAAAAATAAATATACACATGTAAAATGTATTATTTTTCATTTGCAGTGATTTTCTTTGCTTTAAAAGACATTTTATCAGTATGCCATATATGGCAAAGAGGCACGAAGACGTCATCGTTCAAAGATGGCCGCCTCCATTGATGTTTCTTTGCACATTTTCAATAGGTCATATCTCCTTTACTTTTCATGGCATTTTGATAATTCTTTCAGCTTTTTTCATGTTTTTCAGAGCCCTTTATAATAAACTGTGTTTGCAAATAGTGCATCAACCCCTTTAAGACGATAGGGCCTTCATTTTTATCCGATCTTTACCAAACTTTACCAGATTGTTAATATGAATACAAGCTCGGACAAGTTCGAAAACCGGCCAGATCGGACCAGTAACAGCAGAGTAATGGCCCTTGATTTAGTTAAAAATGCTATATTTTGCCTCGTTAAGACGATTGGGTTTTCATTTTTCATCGGATCTTTACCAAACTTTACCAGATTGGTAATATTCAATGAAAGCTTGAATAAGTTCGAAAACCGGCTAGATCAGACCAGTAACAGCGGAGTTATGGCCCTTGATTTAGTTAAAAATTCTATATTTTGCCTCGTTAAGACGATAGGGCCTTCAGTTTCATCTGATCTTTACCAATCTGTACCAGATTATTAATGTCAATGAAAGCTCGGACAAGTTCAAAAACCAGTCAGATCGGACCAGTAACAACGGAGTTATGGCCCTTGATTTAGTTAAAAGTGATATATTTTGGCTCGTTGACGATAGGGCCTTAATTTTTTAACTGAACTTTACCAAACTGTACCAGATTGTTAATATCAATGAAAGCTCGGACAAGATCGAAAACCAGCCAGATCAGACCAGTAACAGCGGAGTTATGGCCCTTGATTTCGTTAAAAATACTACATTTTGCCTCATTAATACCATAAGGCCTTCATTTTTCATCTGATCTTTACCAAATTTTACCAGGTTTTTTACTTTTTTTTTATTATTATTATATAGAGTTTAATAACCAGTGCTTTTGAGATATGGGAAATATCTCCAGAGGTAGAGAAATGGCCCCAATATAAGAACGAGTGCGGAGCACGAGTTCTTATATCGGGGCAATTTCTGTACCGAGGGAGATATTTTCAGTATCTCCAAAACACTGGTTATTAAACTATATATTACATAATTTAAAATGATATTTTATTAATATTTCTAATGATTCATACAAACAAAACAAGTGGAACCGGAACTCTTCGTTAATTTCCGTAATCGTTATTCACTAGTGGCGGAATCTGAAGACGACGTCAGTAAAACAATCGGAACATCATTTGGCGTTCCCGCCACTGACGGAAAAGGCCGAGCAATGTTCCATACTGGGAAATATCTCCCACTGGAAGATATTTCCCAGTAGAGCAAATGAGTAGATATAGCTTTTCTATTCCCAGTATTTCCTATACAAATCACAGACATATATGTAATATATATTTTTTCATATTTTAATTTTTTGGTATATTTTTTTATGTTATTTGTTTCTTTTTAACCAGCCAGATCGGACCAATAACAGCGGAGTTATGGCCCTTGATTTATTTAAAAATGCTATGTTTTGCCTTGTTAAGTTGATAGGGCCTTCATTTTTCATCCGAACTTTACCAAACTTTACCAAATTGTTAATATCAATGAATGCTCGTACAATTTTGAAAAACAGCCAGATTGGACCATTTACACAGGAGTTATGGCCCTTGATTTTCTGAAATATGCTATATTTTGGCCTCAGTAAGACGAAAGGGCCTTCATTTGGACGGATTTCAGTGAAACTTTCAGGGATGATCAGTACCAAGCCTAGTTGTACATATCGTCACCGTGTTCCGGTTGAATGATATTGGCGGAGTTATGTCCCTTTAAAAATTTTAATACACAAACTTTGTCCCGACTAGTTCTCCCAAACGGATGATCAGTTCCAGGTCTAGTTATGCAAATCGTCGCCGTGTTCCGATTGAATGATTTTTGGCAGAGTTATGGCCCTTTAAAGGTTTTAATACACAACATTGTCTGGACTAGTTCTTCTGAACCCCTCGCCAGATTACAGCGAAACTTTACAGGGATGATCAGCACCAAGCCTAGTTGTGCATATCATCGTAGCGTTCCGGTTTACAGATTTTTGGCAGAGTTGTGGCCCTTTAAAGGTTTTTAATACACATATTTCGGGCTAATTCTCCTGAACCCCTGGCTGGATTTCTACGGAACTTGACAAGGATGATCAGTATCAAGCCTAGTTGTGCATATCTTCGCCATATTCCGGTTGAATGATTTTTGGCAGAGTTATGGCCCTTTAAAGGTTCTAATAGACAAACTTTGTCCAGATTAGTCTCTTCTGAACTCTTTGCCGGATTTCAACGAATCTTGGTGGGAATAATAAGTACCAAGCCTAGTTGCACCTATCATTGCCGTGTTGTGTTGAATGAATTTTGGCAGAGTTATGACTCCTTAAAGGTTTTAATACACTAACTTTGTACAGACTAGTTCTCCTGAACATCTGGCTGGATTTCAACAAAACTTGGCAGGGATGATCAGTGCCAAGCCTAGTTGCGTATGCCATCGCCTTGTTCCGGGTTAATGATATTATACATAAACTTTATGTTTAGCCAGTAGAGCATCCACAGGCCCTTTTGGCCTCTTGTTTTATATACTTTTTACCATTCCATGCCTAAATTTGGCTCAGCGATTGGGTCGGCTATACATTATTTTTCATTTCAGCAACATTAACTTACCTAAATATGCTCTACCGACTAGGAAATTCTTCATCAGTTATCTTATTCGCGGATTGTATTGAAGTTTACACATAAATTGGCGGACGTTTATTACGCATGTGTGTGACTTACGTATTCCATCGACCTGCATCGCTTACTGTTGCCATATTGACCAATATTATAAACTATAATAGATTGAAGTTATAACTCCGTAATTGTCGCGTGACTGATTAGTAAACATTTGGCATTTCATTTCTGCGTTAACCTTCATACAAGCCACGAATTTTGATAATTAACGAAGAATTTCCAAAAGTAAGGCATGTTTCAGTAAACCAATGATGCAGAAGAATATTGTATATCTGACACAATCGCGGAGTGAAATTTACGCATGGAACAGTGAAAAGGTACCAATCAAAATCCGGACAAACGAGTGTGATTCTGGCCTCGACATATATAAATATACATAAAGCATCACCTTTACATGTGATGCTTCATCTCCACGGTTACATCATTACCTGTGATCCTTCTTCTCCATGGTTACACCATTACCTGTGTTGCTTCCTCTACATGGTTACAACATTACCTGTGTTGCTTCGTCTCCATGGTTACACCATTACCTGTGTTGCTTCATCTCCGTGGTTACAACATTACCCGTGTTGCTTAGTCTCCACGGTGACGCCATTACCTGTGTTGTGTTCATCTCCACGGTTGCACCATTACCTGTGTGGTTTCATTTCCATGGTTACTCCATTACCGTTTTACTTCATGTCCATGGTTACACCATTACCTGTGTTTTTTCATTTCCATGGTTACACCGTTACCGTTTTGCTTCATGTCCATGGTCACGCCATTACCTGTGTTGTTTCATCTCCATGGTTACACCATTATCTGTGTTGCTTCATCTCGATGGTTACGTCATTACCTGTGTTGCTTCATCTCCATTACCGGTATCACTTCATCTTTATGGTTACATTATTTCCTGTGTTGCTTCATCTCCATGATTACACCATTGCCTGTGTTGCTTAATCTCCATGGTTACACCATTGCCTGTGTTGCTTAATCTCCATGGTTACACCATTGCCTGTGTTGCTTAATCTCCATGGTTACACCATTGCCTGTGTTGCTTAATCTCCATGATTACACCATTGCCTGTGTTGCTTAATCTCCATGATTACACCATTGCCTGTGTTGCTTAATCTCCATGATTACACCATTGCCTGTGTTGCTTAATCTCCATGGTTACACCATTATCTGTGTTGCTTCATCTCCATGGTTACACCATTATCTGTGTTGCTTCATCTCCATGGTTACACCTTTATCTGTTTTTCTTCATCTCCATGGTTATATTGTTACATGCGTTGTTTCAGATCCAGACAAGTCATGGACTGCCCACAAAGTGGAGTTGACACTCTGGACATACCAGGTGGCCTGCACACTCGCTCCAGATCTACTCGTGTCACCACAAAAAGAAACCAAAGCAGCAAAGAAAAGTACAGACAGTTCTGAGCCGCCTAAGAAAAAGGCAAAGACTTGATATAATTAAACGTTTTTGTGTAAATGTTTAACTATAATCATGAAAAGTAACTGCTGAAGAATGCTTTTTCAAACTAGAATGAAGAAAGAAGGGAACACACTGTTGTCAAAAGAAAAACAAGTAGATGGCTGTAAAAGCATTTTGTGTTTGTGTATTAAAGGTACAAGGCACCTGTGGGGATATCGTCAAATGTTCACGTCTCGAAACTTAGACATGGACTTGTGTCTACCGTACTTAAACCTAGAATTTTCTCTGCAGTATGACAATGTAAATTACAATATTCTATGTTATGCTGCTATGCTATTTAAGATGATGATGTGTACTGTACATTTTTAAAATGTTTTCAGAAACTTGATACTTTTCATTCATTGCTAGTGTCTCGACTAGGAACTCTTATATTGGATTTTAAAAAATGCATTATTACATACCTTACTATAAATAGTAACACATTTTAGTAGAAAAACAATGATTATCTGTCCTGTTCCTAAATCCATAATCGGCACACTGTGCCATTATGGATTATGGAAAATCGGCACAGTAGCAACAGACTGTCCGCACGCGAAGACGTCAACGTCATCAAGCAAAACAAACACGTCATATTGCACCCTATGGCCGAGGACGTTGAAATCTCAACTGCAATTTCAATTTTCACGCCCAGTAAATAAACGTTTCAAGCTTTGAAATATATCGTTAAAGCGAAAGACAAGTGAGAAAAGTAACTTAACGTAAATTATTAATTGAATGTAATGTATTTATTTGCCTAATAAGTGTGCATCTTGTGCTACTTGTGTGTTAATGTACACCGTTTTGTAAACATGTCGACGTATTTTGTCATAAAGGTGCACTGTTTGTTCTTATTCTTCTTCTCCATTTATAGTAAGGTATGCAATAAAAAGGCAAATATACGGCCGTGGTGTGCCTTTTGTCGATAATGGCACACCTAGTGTCATGCTGTATATTTGATGATTACATGTCTGGAATTGTATAACTGTTGAACTGAATTGGGAATTAAGGAGCACCTACACATGAAAGGTTATATGGCGCCTAACAGGCATGAACATGCCAGGCTCATCCTCCATGTACATCGAGATATAATATGGAAAAATGGGCCTAGAACCTTCTCACCCTGAACTGCAGTTGCTGCAAATTCTATCGTAGAAACTCCATTTACGCTGGAGCCATATAACTGTTGAAAATGGCATATTTCTTTGTAAATTTGAAGTCTGCACATCTATATGCATCACTCCATTGTTATTGTTCTATATGTGATTGAAATGCGACTACTGTTTCCAACTGTGATTAGCAGATGACGGCGTAGTTATTGTCATGATCTGATTTTAATAGCAACTATGAACCTCGCCACGAAGTCCCATGGTGCAATTGTCGCATTTCTAAACAACATCCAGTGAGCCAAGAAGACAACATAAAATGTCCAAAGTTTCAAATGATCTCTGTTGTAAAAGATATTCCGTTCCAACGGATTCATCATTATTAACCTCTCATAGCTCTTTATAAACATAAGAAAGGTATAAAAACCTATTACAATTGAATATATTAGCTGAGCATCCGGCTTTTGTTCATAAACTTAAGAAAGGTATAAAAACCTATTACAATTGAATATATTAGCTGAGCATCCGGCTTTTGTTCATAAACATAAGAAAGGTATAAAAACCTATTACAATTGAATATATTAGCTGAGCATCCGGCTTTTGTTCATAAACTTAAGAAAGGTATAAAAACCTATTACAATTGAATATATTAGTTGAGCATCCGGCTTTTGTTCATAAACATAAGAAAGGTATAAAAACCTATTACAATTGAATATATTAGCTGAGCATTCGGCTTTTGTTCATAAACTCAAGAAAGGTATAAAAAACCTATTACAATTGAATATATTAGCTGAGCATCCGGCTTTTGTTCATAAACATAAGAAAGGTATAAAAAACAATTACAATTGAATATATTAGCTGAGCATCCGGCTTTTGTTCATAAACATAAGAAAGGTATAAAAACCTATTACAATTGAATATATTAGCTGAGCATCCGGCTTTTGTTCATAAACATAAGAAAGGTATAAAAACCTATTACAATTGAATACATTACTGAGCATCCGGCTTGTTCATAAACATAAGAAGGGTATAAAACCTATTACAATTTAATACAATAGCCGAGCATCTGGCTTATTCTGTGTTTATCATTTTATATAGATAAATGATATATAGATAAATGATAGAACTAGACAAGCCTTAGTCCTTGTCGCTCCTTAACCCTTAAAAGAACATAATTGAAATACCGAGTCAAGTTCTTCATACTTTAATAGAGTGTGTGTATTGTGCCCCAACAACCGACTTTAGTCACTACTACACCATATTTATACAAATGTAACTGAAGGGCATTATTTATACCCAAGCAAATGAAGCTTGAAAGGGTATATAGGAGTTGCTCTATGTGTTGGTCTTTTCATAATCTTTTCTGCTATTTCTGCATAACCCATTGATGGATTCTCATCAAAACATTGTGAGATCAGTATGAAGTGGAGAGGGTTCGTGTTTGTAGGGTTATTAATCACCTTTAGTGGTAGTTCTTGTGTGGTGTGGGATGTTGCTGATCAAAAACCCGGACAATGGTACGAAGCTAATGTGTTTACTATGACGCGAATCATTAAATGTGATTACGTCGGCTTATGTCCATGAAGCCTGCATAGTTTTATTTCTCAACACAGAACTTTGAACGCAAGTAGGTTGGTGATCCGGTCACTCACAATGCTGCGATGCCTTTCAAGGTCGCCTGTCATTATAATGGACAAGCTAGGATTCATCTGTATTCAATGAAATTTTACCAAAAATAAGAAATGTTATCATTGACAATTCATTTTTGAAATGCTAAGGGTTACAAGTAAAACATAATCATAAATGGAAGGTAGAGTGAATTATGCGCACAATACATGTTCTGATCATGCTAAGCATTGGTGTAGTTTGATGTAGGTCACAAAATTTAATGCAATTTTTTGACTTCTGGCAGACAGATGTGTCGCACCTTCCTGTTGTAATTCTGTGAAATTTCATTTAATCCAGTGCTTTCAGTACGAGACGGGACTCTTTTGACCTTTGTTGTAGGAATTGGACTAGCATGCGAGACGCACCTCATTAGGATTAATGTTTGTGTAAAGTTTCATGAAACCCTTTTGCCCTTTCCAAGGCTATGGCAAACACGATTGACCGCAAGTGTTACCATGACCTTTGAGATACAGACCAAACTCCTGTGAGAAATACCTCATTGGCATGAAACCCTTTGGCCCTTTCAAGGCTATGGCAAACACGATTCGACTAATTTGATCTGTGACCACAAGTGTTACCGTGACCTACAGACCGGACTCCTCAGTGAGAAATACCTCATTGGGATTTAAATTTGTGTGAAGTTCCATGAATTAACCGTATGTACTTTTAAAGTTATAGCTGATACACTAATGTCACTCACTTGACCTTTAAGATATGACCAGATTATTGCGCACTTCACACCTTCCCGTTGTGATAAAACATGCGAGATAGTTCATGAAATTCCCTGCTCCATGCGACATGATTTCGACTCATGCCTTTGATCAAGGGGTGACCTTGACCTTAGAGGTCAACACCTCGTCATTATTTGAAGTTTACATAATTTTCAATGTTATGGCGGAGACGAATTGGAACTCCTTCAGTATTTTCAATTGTGCTTGCGTGTTTGACACGATTGCAACTGATCGAACAACCTTCAGATGATTTGTGTTTTGTTTATCATCCGATCTTGACAATTCTTTCACCTTTTCCCAAGTTTTTCAGAACTCTCAAAAGAGCTTATTTTGCTGTGTCACTACATTCCCTTTAATGTTATGGCAGAGATAAACAGATTGGATTCTTGCATGCGTCACACCTTATTGTGATTAACTTTTAGTGAAGTTATGCAATTCCCTTCATTACTTTCAGTCATGGTTGAGAAGCGATCATTTCGGACAAAAAAATTGAAATCCAAGTGTGACCATTTATCCGATAAATGTGTTCGCCACACCTCATCGTTATCAACAGGTGACATTTCATGAAATTCCTTTCAGTACTGGCTGCGAAGATTTTGACTTCAAAATGTGACCTTGACCGTTTAGGTGAGACTCGACTTGTGCGCAACACACCTTCTCAATGTTAAACATTTATGAGAAGTGAATTACCTTCAGTACTTTTCAGTGTGGCTTTGGTCTTTGAGTAACAGATCGGAATTCGGTGTGCGGTGCACCTTCTCATTGCATGAAATTCCCTTCAGAAGATACAATTTTCCAGCAAAAATTAAGCTGGACTTATTCTTCTTAGGGCTATTCCATTAAAACATACATGGGACCCCAGGAAGGCTTTTTGACACTGAACACCCACCCATTGATGCAGAATCGAGTTTAAAGAACCAAATTTTGGAATACAAGGTTCACCTAGATGTTTTATTGAATAGCCCTTATTGAAGATCCTACATTCATTTGACGGTGGTTGCATAGCATTTTGCCTTGCATTCGAGAAGTTGTGGGCCTGATCTCCAGCTGGGTCACACCAGACGGAAGATATTTGCAATTTCGTGTTTCATGAAGATCTCATCATATTATATATATTAATACCATCTAGAACTGTCACAAAAGGCGGACAAATACACCCCGCTTGCAACTTGTTGTGGGGTGGGTATACATACAAGAGTTTGTTCCTATAAGATATATAGAGAAAAAGCCCAGACACATTTTTTTCTATTTGACTACAAACTATGAAATGCATTAAAAATACAGGGCCACAACTGAGAGGAAAATTATCGAACCGGAAGGTCACGACAAGATGTGCATCTCCACTTGATATTGATGCTTTGTAGCATGTTTCACGAAATTATAACATGGCGTTTTAGAGAAATAGCCCAAACAAGAATTTTCTATTTGACTACCAAGTATGAAATGCATTAAAAATACAAAGGGCCATAACTGTGGGAAATTATTGAACCAGAACGTCATGACAGTATGCACATCACTTGATACTGATACATGGTTCATACAGACTTTTCAAACCTAAATTTAGGGCCTTTTTAGCTAAATTTAGGGCCTCAATATTTATAGC
The DNA here is from genome assembly GCA_037043455.1 of Cyrtodaria siliqua. Classification (NCBI taxonomy): domain Eukaryota; kingdom Metazoa; phylum Mollusca; class Bivalvia; order Adapedonta; family Hiatellidae; genus Cyrtodaria; species Cyrtodaria siliqua. The sequence continues at coordinate 91,832 of JAWPHD010009280.1, forward strand.
ATAATTATGTGTTTGACTAAAATTCCTGCTTACTGCTACAGTAAAACCCCTCTAAAGTGACCCCTACAAGAAGATAGGTGGCAGCTTAATGCAGCATGATAGTATTGTAGAAAGCTCCTCTAATAGCTTTCTGCAAACTAGTGCTGCATTAAGCAGTCACCTGTAAAAAAACACACTAAATATGTATATTGTAAGCGGTTGCATTAGCTGGGTTTTACTGCATTTATAGCCAATAAATCTGGACCTAACTAAGATTAAACAGTTTTCAGCTCTGTGGCCTTGTCACCTAAGATTAAACAGTTTTCAGCTCTGTGACCTTGTCACTGATCTTACTCTCCAGCTGAGTACACAGCAAATTTTTCTCTTTTGACTTTTCCCTTTTCCCTGAGAGCATTGGATTTGGCTATATGTGAAAAATTCCTCTCCTTTTCTGCTTTCATAGCAAACTCATCAGCGGCTTTATTGAGGGAGTATTGGGAAAGTAAGAGTTTAGCCAAGGATTTGTCAACAGAAGGATTAGAAAATATGATGAAATCTCGTAGACTCTCGCGTAGAAAGTACGAGATTTCAGCGTCTATCGATAAGGCGGGTCTTCCGATAAGACGGGTCCGATCGATAACGATAACGCGGCGAGCTTACCTGTACGTTTCGACACAAAACCAGTCCGGTGCTACTGCTGTGTTTATCTCATATATTACATGAGAAATATATAGCTTCTTTTTAACTGGCGGCTTGTTAATTACTTGATTACATATTTAATAGAAAAATCCCTAATTGCATAAAGCACTCGGGAATTATGGCTCAGGGTTGTGTCACGAGCACGGAGACTAGTTCGAAAATGGTGTTAATAAAATGTATAAACACACGGTGATACTCTGATTACCGCGAAAATGATGACGATCCTATGCTCTAAATATGTAATTGTAGCATGGTCACAGACAATTCTCTTTGTTCAGACACAGGTGTAAATCGTTTAATTGAAAATAAGACCTGTCAGAATAACTGTGAGAATAACAGTTAGAATAACTGAAATAGAGCTGAAATGGACATGCTACAAAACAAATAGAGTATGGTTTCATCTCGTTGGTTAATTTAAACACCTCGATGGGATATGCCCATCTCGATGTTTAAATGAACCAACTCAATGAAACCATACTCTATTACTTATTCCTTTCTGTAATAATAAAATACTTTAAATACCAATAATTATCGGACATTTTGTTTTATAATTCTTAAAGTGTTTGGATTACCAGGCGTAAATCATTAATATTAATTGTATTGTTTTCGCTAGGAAAAATAACATTGTGTGATGCGGTGTGGGTTGATATTTGTTTTCTTCTTTTGTAACGATTTTAACCGTATTGCAATTAGACCAATTGAATTAAAAAATGCATCTTGTTTGTGCAAATGTATGGTAATTAATTAGCGAAATTATCCTTTATTTTCTTAGAGTTTAAAGCGCGGATTTTTATTAATTTTGATGATCTAGATCTTGAAGCTTTATTAGGCGACTTTACTGCCAGTGGAAATGAGGTCTCTGATGATGAACTGTTTGATAATGGTGTAGTTATGAGTAATAAGCCGACTCCTAAAACTGTCCATGCTATGCATGCCACGAATCATACATACATTTTTTTAATTTGTTTGTGCGTGCGTACTTTATCAAAAGCTCCCAATCCTCATCCCATTCCACGGACGTTTGAATTGTTAGCTCCACTGAGGGTCTTAGCGCATGTCATAAAATGCGGTACTTACTCGTGTTTTATTGCTATGATGTTAAGTATATATTTATGCTCGCCCTATGGCACTAGTGTCTTATTGCTGTGAGTGTCATAAAATATATACCGAATATGCACCCTATTTGAGCGAGTTCCTTATCTTTTCTCAAAACACAATGTCATAAAACTGGGTATTGAGACCCATGCTATATTGATTTGGTAGTGCCATAAAACACATGCCGAATATGCAGATATTTAAGCAAGTTGCCGCCTTATCTGTTGCTAATAACAACAACATGTCATAAAACCCGGTATTGAGATCCATGCTATATATGCAGCTCATTTGAGCTGGTGTCTTATATTTCGCTGGTAACACTAGGTCATTAAAATCCGATATTGTCCCATACTACATGTAGAGTGCCATACCTGAAGCAACTATTCAAATAGATTCTTCACAAGCTAAACAATAACAAGAAGACAAAATCAGAAATTCATAACTTTTTATTTGAGTTATTTATGTAAACAGAACATACGGTAATAAAGAGTTCAAAACATATGGTAATAAAAGAGTTTTAATTAAATTAACATAAACAAGAAATGACACATACAGTGCAAAAAAAAAAACCAAAACATTTCAATATATGGTTCAAATTTGCAGTCCCCGTGCATAGGAATGTATAAAGTAGAGCATGGAGTGGTTCCTGAATTCCTCTGTATCCTTCCCCTTTTGAAGCGGCTGAAAATAAACTAAGATAAAGTGTTACTTTTATAAGGGATTAAATGCAGAGTATTGGTTTAAAACTGAATATTAATGTTATAATTAATATTAAAGGTTTGCAGCCATGTGGTCAAGATTTGTTTCGATTTTATTTGTGTTAAGTATATATACCCATGACTTACAATCTGTGTTACGGTGTATTAAGTATCACCGTCGTGAGTTTTCAACATGTACCACTTATTGTAGTAGTATTTTTAAAATTTTAGAATTATTTTTTAAAGAAATATTGTGTCCCATTGAAATGTGAAAAGAATATACACATAATGTTTTGCTTGATAAAAGGACAACCATGCAGTATGAAAACTATGTAAGAACACAAATATATTATTTAATTATATATATATATATATATATATAAATATAAAATTATATATTTAAAAAGAACATGATTGTGTTCCTTTATATTAAAAAGGCGATAACACATGGTATTTTTTTGATTTTTTAAATTATTTCTTAGAAGAAATAATTTGCCAATTTGAAAGCTGAAGAAAAAAATATAATGCTTTTTATGATGAAATAAAGGTTACCATGCAGTATAAAAATTATATAAGAACACAAATATGTGTATTTTTCAGAAGATGAACATGATTTTATGCTTTTCTATTAAAAAGGCACTAACACACTAGTGTTTCTAAATTTTGTTTTTAAATGTTCAAAGTGAATAATAACAAGAAATATATGCCCATTTGAAAGCTGAAATACTTTTTTTTTATAATGCTTGGTATGAAATAAAGTTAACCATGCAGTATAAAAGTTATATAAGAACACAAATATGTGTATTTTTTTAGAAAATAACTTGATTTTATGCCTTTCTATTAAAAAAGCAGTAACACACTAGTGTTTCTAAATTTCCAAAGTGAATTATAACAACAAGAAATATACTGCCCATTTGAAATCTGAGAAAAAAATAAAATAAATACTTTGCACAAAATAAAGTTAACCATACAATATGAAAATTATATAAGAACACAAATATGTGTATTTTTTTAGAAAATAACTTGATTTTATGCCTTTCTATTAAAAAGGCAGTAACACACTAGTGTTTCTAAATTTTGTTTTTAAATGTTCAAAGTGAATAATAACAAGAAATATATGCCCATTTGAAAGCTGAAATACTTTTTTTTTATAATGCTTGGTATGAAATAAAGTTAACCATGCAGTATAAAAATTATATAAGAACACAAATATGTGTATTTTTTTAGAAAATAACTTGATTTTATGCCTTTCTATTAAAAAAGCAGTAACACACTAGTGTTTCTAAATTTCCAAAGTGAATTATAACAACAAGAAATATACTGCCCATTTGAAATCTGAGAAAAAAATAAACTAAATACTTTGCACAAAATAAAGTTAACCATACAATATGAAAATTATATAAGAACACAAATATGTGTATTTTTTAAAAATAAAACATGATTATGTGCCTTCCTATTAAAAAGGCGGTAACATCGTTTGCTTTTTTTTTTGGCTCCAAACTCGGAGTAAAATTTAAATCAGAAAATAACCCGGAATGATATCAATATCAATATGTAATTTATATAATTTTAATAACCATGTCGTATAACGAATTCATTATAATCAAAAAAGTATTTTCTCCAATGGAAAACATGTTTTATATCAAATTTCCTAAAAAAGTTTACCCCACCCGCCAACATCACACTGCCGAGAATCGGTAGAATTGCATTAGTAATTATCAACATAAAAATACACTACCAACAAAAAACATTCGGAAAATAAACACTTCCTCATTAAAATATATCATATTAAACCAGTACTTACTTGATAATTGCTTATATAAAGCGTTATCTTGCTGTTTATCGCATTGATTTTCCCAGCGTTGTATTCGATATTTTCCAAAATGGCGGTTGAAGACGATGACTGTCACGTGACTCGATCTCGGGATTTCTGTACGAGAATATGCGAGACTTCCTTTTTCGCCCTATATAATTTGACCCAATTTCTAATCCTTCTGTTGACAAATCCTTGGTTTAGCCCAAAAACATTTTTTTTTTTTTATTATACCCCCACCCACTCCATCAAATATTGGCCGCGATTTTTCAAAAACGCTGCACAGTTGGCTGGCTAATAACTTCCCCTCATAAATATAACCGAGTATGATGTACAATAGTACAAATCTAATTTCGTAGTTGTCGTTCTTGAATTCATTCTATTTTTAGAAATTTCGTAGAGTTGTCGTTCTTGAATTCATTCTATTTTTAGAAGCAACAACACCTTGACAGCCCAAATAATGTGCGAAATGAAATTTAGGGCCACCAAAACTAATTTTTAGGGCCGTATAGAGTAAATTTAGGGACTTTTTAGGGCCTGACATGCAATTTAGGGCCCTTTCAAGCAACTCATCAAAATTTAGGGCCTTTTCAAGTCTGTGCGAACCATGTGATACTACCTAGCAAGTTTCAATAAATTCTAACAAGGAGTTTTAGAGAAATAGCTCTGACAAGTATTTCGTATTATAAATATTATAAATACAAAGGGCTATAACTCAGTGGAACATTATCGAACCGGAACGTCCGGACAATATACTCATCTCCACTTGATATTGATGCTTTGTAGCAAGTTTCACGAAAGTATAACATGGGGTTTTAGAGAAATAGCCCGAACAAGAATTCAAGTATGAAATGCATTAAAAATACAAAGGGCCATAACTGTGGGAAATTATTGAACTGGAACGTCATGACAGTATGCACATCACTTGATATCGATACTTCCTAGCAAGTTTCAATAAATTCTAAGGAGTTCTAGAGAAATAGCTCTGGCAAGTATTTTGTATTATATATATATATTAGAAATACAAAGGGCCATAACTCTGTGGAAAATTATCGAACCGGAACGTCATGATAGTATGCGCATGTTCACTCATAGTGATACTTCCTAGCAAGTTTCGCGAAATTCCAAGAAGGAGTTATTGAGAAATAGCCCGTAATCTCGGTTAATTCTACATAGGGACACACCACAATCTGAAAAATTGTATCACATGGATAGACAATTGTGAGCTCACCACAATCTGAAGAATTTATCACATGGATTGATAACTGTGATCTCAGCAATTCTACATAGGGACACTCCACAATCTGAAGAATTTATCACATGGATTGATAATTGTGATCTCAGCAATTCTACATAGGGACACGCCACAATCTGAAGAATTTATCACATGGATTGATAATTGTGATCTCAGCAATTCTACATAGGGACACGCCACAATCTGAAGAATTTATCACCGGAATTGATAATTGGGAGCTCGGCATTTCTACATAGGGACACACCACAATCTGAAGAATTTATCACATGGATTAATTTTGATCTCGGCAATTCTACATACCGGTAGTACACACCTCAATCTGAAGAATTTATCACATGGATTAATTGTGATCTCGGCAATTCTACTTGTAGCATGGTCACAGGACAATCCCATCTCGATGTTTGTTTAAATGAACCATACTCTATCTATTACATAGTACACACCTCAATCTGAAGAATTTATCCCATGGATTGATAATTGTGGATCTTGGCAATTCTACGTAAGGACAAACCACAATCTGAAGAATTTATCACATGGATTGATAATTGTGAGCTCGGCAATTATACATAGGGACACACCACAATCAAGGATGGAAATCAATCTATGGAAAAGAGAACAATCCTTCTTTATAGGTTTTATTTGTATTCCAGATTGTGTTTACTTTTTGTTATCTAGAGTTCATTATTTAATTCCAGTTTTCCACATTTTCGGCTCCTCCCCATGTGCTGGTGGGTGGGGGGGCGGCAGGAGTGCCAGCTGCTACTGGAGCAGGTACTTGTTTTGACCAATCATCAGTGGCTGACCAATCTTCAGCCACTTGACCACTGGAGGCGGCCGCCATTGTGGAGAACTGGTTGGCCATGGCTGGTGGTCCACCCATGGCGTCAGCTGCCCAGTCAGTCACCTCTGCCGGCTGCATGGATGGTGCCCCTGAATCTGGGACCCACTGGTCGGACTGCTCCTTGACGGCGGCCTTGTCAGCAATAGCCGTCTGTTCTTCCTTCTCAGCCTATAGAGAAATTGAAATGTTTGCTTTTTATTCTGCTCAGGCATACCTTTTAGAAACAGTAAGTAAATGACAGCGATGCAATCCCTGCCTTTAAAATGACCATAAATTAATGCAATTCTCATTATTTTTTTGGGGTCAGGCTACATTTTTGCCAATTTTAGGTTATTATCTCATAATAACTTTCAACCTCAGGCATCAATATTTTGGGTTATTTTGCAATTATGAATACCACAAACATCAGAGGTGTTTCACGAGACAGAGAATACTATGTCAGTGCCTTTTACTATCAAGTTTATTAGGCGAGGCTTAGAAAATGAAGAATGTTGAGCCATTTTGCATTTTGTGCCAAGTCAAATAATTTGACAGTAAATTGCGCACATCCTGATTTCGAAGTATTCTATCATCCACATTTTCTTAATGGGTTCATTAGCCTTTTCTATTTAACATGCTGCCCTCGACGTGGGCACTGCACTAGTCCGTTTCTTCACGAATATTTAAACCATTACATACAACAGTAGTGATATTCAGTTTGTGTTTTTGCTTTATTATCCACTTCCGATTTAAAATTAGGTCACTCCTTTATCCGGCCTAAAAAATGCGAATCTGCATTATTAGTAGATTACTTCCAGCTCTACTTCTCAATTAAACTTTAAATCTATTAATCAAAGGAGAAAAGTAGATCCAATATTATACACACCTCTTCAGGGTCTCTGTAGAAGTACAGATCCACCATCACCTCCCAAGGATGTTCACGGCTGATGGTGCCACGCAGACGCAGAACTTCACGTGCCAACAACCACCACATCAGACCAATAGACTGGGGTCCCTACAAGTCACAAAAGTAGTGTATGGTAGAGAACAGCATTTCATACTGAAAACAATAGAATACTAATCCATACAACATGGCGCATAATCAGATTAGGTTAAGTGTGTCTTCAGAAAATTCTGAATTACGTCCCAAGTAATCATCATATTTATGCTTGTCAAAAAATATAAACCAAATAAAACTGATGCAAAAACGAAAGTGCTGTGTGTGTTTGGTAGGCCATGAATAGGACCAGAAATAACAGTAGCAGTGATTTTGCTTGCACATAATCAGATTAGGTTAAGTGTGTCTTCAGAGAATTCTGAATTACGTCCCAAGTAATCATCATATTATGAGAGTCAAAAACTATAAATTCAATAAAACTGATGCGTAAATAAAAGGTCTGTGTTGGGTAGGATGTTAACTGAATCAGAAATAAAAGCAAAAAGAATTTCATTTGCTCATAATCAGAGTAGGTTAAGTGTGTCTTCAGAGAATTCTGAATTACGTCCCAAGTCAGTTGTTTTCTATTTTTTGGGAACATAACCCATACCTTCCTAGTTGGGAATTTTAGCGTGATTTTTCATAAAATTCGGGGGGCGTCCGTGACTTGCAATCACTTGCCCCTCACCGCTGTAGGTTCGATCCCTCAGGGGCCTAGAAATCTTTATGTGAGGAAGCTATCCAGCTGGCTTGCGGAACGTCGGTGGTTCTACCCAGGTGCCCGCCCGTGCACGAAAATTGCCCGGAGGGGCACCTGGGTTCTTCCTCCACCAGTAGAAGCTGGAAAGTCGCCATATGACCTTAGCTGTTGGTGCGACTATAAAATCCAATTCAATTCATAAAATTCGGAAAAATATTTTTAAGTAAAGCAGTCCTTTCATAATTATATCTGTAATACTGTTTTATGTACATCAAGATAAACACAAGCATTTATTAAAGCTTTTGAACCCCCCCCCCCCCCCACCCCCCACACACACCCCTCTTAATTGGAAAAAAATAATAATTTGGTATTGGGAATATGACCTAATTTAGACTATAAAACCAGCCAAAAAAAACAACCTGCAAGTAATCATCATATTATGCAAGTCAAAAACTATAAACCAAATAAAACTGATGCAAAAACAAAAGGGCTGTGTTGGGTAGTACATGAATAGAATCGGAAATAACAGTAGAAGGGATTCCATTTGCACATAATCAGATTAGGTTAAGTGTGTCTTCAGGGAATTCTGAATTACGTCCCAAGTAATCATCATATTATGTGTCGGATTCAAAAACTATAAATCAAACAAGAGGCCCAAGAGGGCCTGTGGACGCTCTACTGGCTCACATGGCTCTTACAACATCAATGAATCGAGTGACTGCCATTGACGTTTTTTCGAAAGTTTTGGGCAAAAAACAGCTTTTTGACTAAATCAAGGTCCATAACTAAAGAATCTGGTAAAGTTTGGTAAAAATCAGATGAAAAGTAAAGGCCCTAAGGTAATAATGAGGCAAAATATAGCATTTTTAACTAAATCAAGAGCCATAACTCCTCTGTTACTGGCCCGACTGGTCCAACATAGAGCAAATAAAATTCCAAAAGGAAAAGAAAAAAGAAAGTCATAAAATCTGGCAAAGATCAGATGCAAAATGAAAGCCCCATCACACGACGAGGCAAATTATAGCATTGTGAACTAAATCAAGGGTCATAACTCCGCTGTTACTGGTCCGATATGGCTGGTTTTCGAACTTGTTCGAGCTTTCAACGACTTTAGCAATCTGATCAAGTTTGGTAAAGATCGGAAGAACAATGAAGCCCTTATCATCTTAACGATGCAAAATATAGCATTTTTAACTAAATCAAGGGCCATAACTCCGCTGTTGCTAGTCCGATATGGCTGGTTTTCGAACTTGTTCGAGCTTTCATTGATATTAACAATGTGGTAAAGTTTGATAAAGATAGGATGAAAAATGAAGGCCCCATCGTCTTAACGAGCCAAAATATAGCAATTTTAACTAAATCAAGGGCCATAACTCTGCTGTTACTGGTCCGATCTGGCTGGTTTTTGAACTTGTTCGAGCTTTCATTGATATTAACAACCTGTTAAAGTTTGGTAAAGATCGGATAAAAATAAAGGCCCTATCGTCTTAACGAGACAAAAGTTAACGACGTACGGAAGACGGACAACTCGCCATCCCATAAGCTCTGCTGGCCCTTGGCCAGTAGAGCTAATAAAACTGATGCATAAATAAAAGGTCTGTGTTGGGTAGGTTGTGAACTGAATCAGAAATAATAGCAGAAAGGATTTCATTTGCTCATAATCAGATTAGGTTAAGTGTGTCTTCAGAGAATTCTGAATTACGTCCCAAGTAATCATCATATTATGAGAGTCAAAAACTATAAATTCAATAAAACTGATGCGTAAATAAAAGGTCTGTGTTGGGTAGGATGTTAACTGAATCAGAAATAAAAGCAAAAAGAATTTCATTTGCTCATAATCAGAGTAGGTTAAGTGTGTCTTCAGGATGTGAACTGAATCAGAAAGGATTTCATTTGCTCAAAATCAGATTAGGTTAAGTGTGTCTTCAGGAGAATTCTGAATTATGTCCCAAGTCATCATCATATTATGCGAGTCAAAAACTATAAACCAAAAAATTCTGATGCAAAAACAAGAGGGCTGTGTTCGGTTGGGCATGAATAGAATCAGAATAACAGTAGAAGGGATTTCATTTGCACATAATCAGATTAGGTTAAGTGTGTCTTCAGGGAATTCTGAATTACGTCCCAAGTAATCATCATATTATGTGTGTACTAACGGAATAGAAACTATGCAAAAATCTGAAGTGCATTAAAGATGTGCTGGGGAGAAGGGAATACAATAATAAATTATCAACTGGTCTTGATTTTGTTTCCACAGTCAGATTAGGTTAAGTGTGTCTTTAGAGAATTCTGAATTACGTCATCATCATATTATGTGTCAGAGTCAAAAACTATAAATTAAATAAAAGTGATGCATAAATAAAAGGTCTGTGTTGGGTAGGATGTGAACTGAATCAAAAATAACAGCAGGAAGGATTTCTTTTGCTCATAATCAGATTAGGTTAAGTGTGTCTTCAGGGAATTCTGAATTACGTCCCAAGTAATCATCATATTATGCAAGTAAAAAACTATAAACCAAGTAAAACTGATGCAAAAAGAAAAGGGTTGTGTTGGATAGGGCATGAATAGAATCGGAAATAACAGTAGAAGGGATTTCATTTGCCCAGAATAAGATTAGGTTAAGTGTGTCTTCAGGGAATTCTGAATTACGTCCCAAGTAATCATCATATTGTACGTGTGCAAAAAAAAAACAAGCCAAATAAAATCAATGTGACTATTTTAGAATCATTTCCATAAAAATGGATATTTCATATTTAAAGATAATGTTAAGAATGAATGGACACTAAATTTAGAAGCTTGGTTTAAAAACACATTTTGATACTGTATTTGTCAGCGTACAATGCGCATGTCCAGATACCGTGCTTCCCGACTTTGAGAACAAGATCCTTGGAAAAAAATATTTTGTTTTGTACTGTAATTGCACATGTCAATTTCTGAACAGTGGACCGCCATTTTGAAGACTTGGCTGAAGAGCAATTGTAAAATGAAATCTCACTGGCTAAAAATTTGCTGCGTGTTGTGTTATTTACTCAAGTTAAATCATTCCTGGACTCTCCGTGTTTCTTGTTTTCACAATCGCATTAAAATCAGACCCTTTATCTCGCTCCAATTCTCTACGCTACTAAGGATGGAGGTCACATCAGATTGACCTTACAATTAGCCAATAAGATTTCAGCCTACAAAACTGCGTGGTATGGACTGCTTCACTGCGCATGTCGCGTTTCAGTAAATTTAAGATGGAAATCACCGTATAAGGTAATCCCCAGCCTCTTTTTTGCTCATAGTTTGTACAGTAAATAAGAACAGGACAACTTTCGTTTGATATATACTCGCGGTGTTCTGCTTTTTTTGCTCGATTTATGCTGGAGAAAAATGTCAACAGTTGGTTGTTTATATGCCAACAAATATGGTAATCACTGAAAGAGTGGTTATAGTTTCAAATACCTTGTTGTTACATGGGATGGCAATGTCTACATATCGGAGTGGAGAGTCAGTGAAATACCTTGTTGTTACATGGGATGGCAATGTCTACATATCGGAGTGGAGAGTCAGTGAAATACCTTGTTGTTACATGGGATGGCAACGTCTACATATCGGAGTGTAGAGTCAGTGAAATACCTTGTTGTTACATGGGATGGCAATGTCTACATATCGGAGTGGAGAGTCAGTGAAATACCTTGTTGTTACATGGGATGGCAATGTCTACATATCGGAGTGGAGTCAGTGAAATACCTTGTTGTTACATGGGATGGCAACGTCTACATATCGGAGTGGAGAGTCAGTGTTGCACAGGGCAATGACTGGAATGTTGACGTACGAGGCCTCGGTCACGGGCTGGTGATCTGTCCTGGGGTCGGTAACAACCAACAAGCGGGGCTCACGGAAAGCAGCCTGTAATATTCAGATAAAACTGTTATAACATTTGAGACTGCACTAGTTTTAAAACAAAAAGAGGATTAACCACTTCAACAACAGTATTTTCATAACTTTGCAGGTTCAACAAATTGACTTCCTTTTTTGGGGAGCAAAATAATCATATATTGTCAACATCTACAGCCAATATCTGAAGTTTGTCATTAAATTGTTCACCGTGTATGGAATGATTTATTGTTTAACATCGATGTAGAATTTATATTTACAACTTTAGGCTTACAGATACAGAGCACATACTTAGATCTGGTTAGTGATTTATTGCCTATCATTGATGTAGAATTTTAGACTTAAGCCTTTTTTAGAGCACATACATGAATCTGGTTAGTGATTTATTGTTTAACATCGATGTAAAATTTATATTTACAAATTCAGACGAAGCTTATTTTAGAGCACATACTTGGATCTAGTTGGTGATTTATTGTTAAACATCGATGTAGAATTTATATTTACAAATTTAGACAAAGTCCCTTTTACTGAGCACATACCTGGATCTGGTTAGTGAAGGTTCCTGGTGTGAATCTGCCAGCAATGGGTGTGGCACCAGTGGCTGAAGCAAACTTCAGCACAGCGCGCTGACCATAAGGCCTGGCGGAGATGACACACACATCGGCAGGGTTCTCAATAGCTGCAATAGCTCGGGCAGCAAGTAGAAGCTTTTCCCAGGTCCTTCTCAAGTTGATAACGAAAACACCTAAAATTGACAACACACTGTTTATATTTCAACAACTAGTCTGTTTTTTGAGTCAACTTTTTATGATTAATGCTGAATTATAGACTACTAGCTTTCAGTGTATTAGGCAGAAATTCAACAACCATCGTGCAAATATGCGAACAGGGTGTGCAAAACAATTGGCTAACACGCGTTATGCGCCAATTCGCGACAAGTGGGTGTCTCTGGGGTAATTTATTTTCACAGATCACGGTTCAAAAGGTGCATTTTAGATCATCTTTTTTCTATAAATGTATACAAAACATAACAATATTGTGACAGTGTTGTTTAACAAAAAACACATTTTTTTTACCCCACCCACTCCTCCAAATACTGGCCGAGATTTTTCAAAAACGGCCGTGCAAGACGGCTGCACGAGGGCTGGCTAATACACGGGTGCTTATTTATTAGTGATGTTTCGATGATCGACTATAATCGGAAATCTGTTAGTTCTTGCTCAGATCGGCGACAATAGATTATAGTTTTTAATAATCGATTATCGTTTTAAATAAACAAGAACAATGAAAAAAAAGCATTCAATTCTTGCACAGGCCTCAACACTAACTTTTTTTTCAACTAGCCCGCCTGGGCTAGTTGATGCAGAACCTACAAGCTCTGACCCAAGTTTCATGTGCCCTGACCAAGTTACATCTCGAAAGGGGAAATCAACAGTCCAGGGATGGAAACTAACGGTTGCCCGTTCGCCCGGGACGACTAAATTTCAAGCTGGGCGAGTAGATTTCATAAGTCGGTAGTCCGCCCGGGCGACTAGCTTTTTCGACAAGCTAAAGTCGATTTCCTCGACATTATTCGTCAATGCGGGATGAATAACATTTCAGTAGAAAACAACAACAAAGAACATATTTCTTATATAGTTTATAAAGCGATTAAATGCAGTAAATAGTCGCAACTCTGTTTATTCGACGATGAAATGCAATTTAAGTCAACCGGATATTGGGAAATTGACGCACTTCCGTTTTGGGACATTCTAAAATGCGGCTCCCGTTTTAATTTCACGGAGCGCGAACGTTACGGTATTTGATGTTATACAAATAACG